>OY856412.1:147274606-147382106 GCA_963693085.1 Alisma plantago-aquatica | reverse complement strand
GACATACCTTACCAATACTAGCTCCCACCAACTGATAGCATTACCTTTTAGCATATACATTGCAAGCTCTACTTTCTGTTCCCTAGGACATGGGCCACCTTAAAGATTTTATCCATCTTGTAGGTTTCATTAGGATCAACTCTATAATCATATGCCCTAATATTTCTTACTCTCTCGTAGGATCTACTTAAATCTCTAACTGGGTTTGGTTTTAGTGTAGGTGGTATCACGCTCCATGTTGCTTGAGCAATGGATCTACTTAATCCCCTATTTGGGTCTAGTTATGATGCATATCGTCTCATGTCCCCTTCTTTCTAAGTCCTGGAATCCATGAAACCCTTCCCATTAATACCATCTTGGGGGTAAAGTGTAGAGTATGAGCTAGGTGATATTGTGAGGTCTTAGTACTTCCTCATCATTAGGTAAATGTTTAGCCCCTTGGATTGACTCAAAAACTATTTGACGTGAGGAGGAGGAGGAGGAGGTTAGGTACGTTCTCAACATGTCCTTCTAGAGATAAATTTGCCCCAATAGGACCAACGTTAGGGTTTACAATCTATCATCCTCATCCAGACTCCATAGTTGTCAAATATACACATATCATAGTCTATAGTAAAGGAAAGAAGATTCAACATATCATATGTTCTTGTAGCAACTCATAACCAAAGCTCTGATAGTAAACAATCAAGACATGGTCTTCTTAGCCAATCTCTCCTTATACAAAAAAACAAGAAAAGTGGAAACCTTAACATAAGAAAGGTGAAAATATATTCAACAACTCAATGATCCAATATTTTTCTTTCAAGGATCTTGTTTCGCACAATTAATTTATCCTTTCTTAGCAATTTATACAACATTCACAAAGTGAGCTACAAATTAATCTTATATACAAACAATTTTACATACAAAGTTCATGCTATAGAAATAATACAAAGCATCCAAATATACATCCCATGACCCTAGTACAAGAACATATAGACCACAAAACATTATTGCAGAACTTCACCTAGAAGCATTGGAGTCACTCGATTGGAGAGTAGATGGATATCTGGTGGCTCGACTTATGGACCTAAAATTGTGTTCATTGCTCTGTCATGTAATGTATAAGTGAGCAGATAACATGTATTAATAGATTACAAAATAATAAATTTTATCTCCTTCATAATACATAAGTAGGTACTAATAGAATCAATATAGTTGCAACTTTTATACAACTATACTAAATCATGGAAAGAGGGCAAGCTAAAATAATACATTACAAAAATCTTTCCTTTTAATTGTAATTCCTTTAATCTATTTGACTTGCACTGAGCCAACTAGATGTCATCACAGTGTTCTCACATGAAAGACTAGTCGTCCATGTATTAGGGTTTACCCAAACACCCTAAGAGAAACAACAGAGCCTAGGTCCACCTCTAGGCAGGTTGGGCTTACAACCTCTCTACTTCCTTCCCAACTTGGTACAAGGCTAAGGATCAACACATTAAATCACATAGGTACCATGTATTAACATGTTCATATGAAAGACATCATTATCTAAATCATGTAATTTGTATTAAGCATTTACCCCTAATCTAAATATTATGATGCATCGACAAGGTTGGGGTCTTGCTTCCACCTTTGTAGATCACTTCCCCTAGGCTCCCATGAATTATCCCTCAAGTTCTAATACACACCATTATTTCATCACTTGGGCTTCACCCTAAGTGAGATGGACCCATTTCACCACCTTATTATATACTCGGGGATGACTCACTGTGTTTGAGGCACCTAAATATATATAAAAAATGTCTTTTCCATTATTACATGTGTTTCTCATAATAAAGAACTTAACATGGATTTAATATGTATCTGTGCCAAAAGCCATAGAATAAGAACAAACTTTACATTGAGAGCTACTTTAGGGAAATAGCACAACACTAAGAGATAGCACAAAATTCAATGCAATATGTTTCCATCATAACCATTTATACAATGCAGGACCTTGCAAGGTCTACCAAAAAAGTATGGACTTCTCAACCAAGGCTAGAACATACACATTTTAGTTCATGTAATAAGTCATGAATCTTGGAAGTTTAAACTCAAGGCCAACAAACATCATCTTGAACTTCTATAATATCACATGGACCACTTCATATATGTAACATGGTTAAAATACAACTTTCAACTCTTCTTTTCTAATAAACTATGATCTTTTACCTTGTGTGAGCTAAAAATAATCATAGCATTAGATCAAATGTTCACATCACTTTTATAAGGTCATATCAAGTGAAGTCCCGCCATTTTTACATGTATTGAGTTGATTTTGGTATAATAAAACATTAATATCAAGATAGAAAATAGATCTAAGGTTTTCCATACATAATGTTAGCAAGACTAATCAAGATCCATCTCCTTATGGTCTGATTTCATGTATAAAGGTTAAACATTTAGCTTTTAGAGTTCATGAAGTAAGTGTTAGGGTGTGTAAAATATTTACAAGGGAAGTAGTACATGCAACTCGATATGTTCATACACTTGCCTCAAATAATGAGATAAAATAAGGATAATCATAGATTGGAAACTGTCGAGAAATAAATCCATGCAAGAATTAATCTTTAGTGAAGATTCACCTTGATACACAATAGATCTGACCTCCTTTACTTATTAGAATCATCATGCAATCTAGGCGGAAGAAGATCAGAGCTCAAAACGTTTTTACTTCAAGGTTACTCTAGAGAAGAGGGGATGGGGGATAAAATGGAAGGATAACGTCTATCTATAAGAAAATAACCTTTGATCATAAAAATGGATAAGAAATCCTTTGTTTCCATATAGGAATCTACAAGGAAAGGATGGACTTTGGCCTCTATTGCCAAGAATTACAAGAAATTGCCCCTTTAGATCTCCAACATTAAGAAATGGAAAGCATGGAGTGAAAAATGACAAAATCGATCAGCGAGACTCACTTATATACTTGTATGTACAATAGTTTGACTTATGTTGGTTGTGACCTAACCATGTCTGGGTTCACAACATGATGCAACAAATTAGTTAAAGACAAGGTAGAAAAATATAAGAAAAGTTGGTAAATGTTTGACTCATGATCCAGGCTGAGATTACACCTGGCCAACCCAGGTTTAGGACCCAACTTTAAAACATGACCAAATCTTACCTCAGATCCTTTAAAAAATGAATAATTTTCAAGGCCTTAAACACTCGATCCAGGTTTAGTTGACTCATTTGATTCATCTATATACATATATAAAATAGTTGAAGATTCAATCAAGCAAACCAACCCAATCTTCCATGATTAACCTAGCTTGGGTTTGTGTAAACACAATTGGTTTGTGGCTTGCATCAACCCAAATACATTTAAGAAGGCATCTGATCTGGTTGGTTGAACTCATCTTGGATCAAGTCAATTTGACCTGAGTTAAGACTCGTCTTGGACCAGACACAAGGCACAAGTACATATTAAAATTGGAAGCATATATCTTATTTATTCAAATGCACATTTTCGTTCAATTCTATAATGAGTTAAAACACGACCATGAATAAAATTTTATTAGGACAACAATACTTTGGAACCTCATAATGCAACTTAAATATCCTCTCCTTTCCCTCTTTCTTCTTATCTTAAAGAATATTCTCATCTTAGGTTAAGCATGTATCCAAAGTATATGTTCAATACAGAAGTTGAAGGTCATTCTACGTAACCAAAACATGAAACATGCAAATATAGGGTTTTATCTATTTAAATGAATTCATTGAATTTTATCCAAGATAGGGTTATCCATTAACTAGAGAACTTCCATAATCATTCAATTAGTTTTCATCATTTCTCATTGATCATACCATCACATTAAGGTTTCAGATTAACATGGCTGAGAGGGAATGTGAACAATAATGCCTGAATATAATGTCTAAAAGAATTTGATTAATAATGTAAGAGATGTGTGGCTTTTGGACACCGCCTCTCATGCTTCCCTTTTGTTCAAAAGGCATGACAGAATTCATTCTATTGGGTATTCGGTCCACACCAAAGTTGAATCTTTCCAACCATCTCATACATAAACATCTGTGTAGGTACGAGAGTGGTACACATAACACCTTGGCATCCCGCTCCCTGTCACCCAAAAGACAATGTGGTGAGACAGCAGTGACATGCCAATGAATGATGTTGAGACCTTTCCAGTCACAGCTTTTAAATCCCATGATTGTGAGCTCCTGCAGAACTCATTGTTGGGCATATTTTAGGGTGGTTCGATAGGTAATGTCACAGTGACATCAACAATGGAAAAGGTGTTAATATTAACCAGAGACTCTCATCCCCACCACCTACCATCCCTACTTGGATGGTCCTAAGGAGGGGATGGGATTGAAGAGTATCATACAGTGACCATTGTGGTTCATCTAGGAGTACAGTCAAAAGGAATTCATGTTTAAGGTTGTGCAAGCTTCCTTGTCAGCAACAAGAGACACATCCCACCTTATGATGGTCTCGATCCCTTTGAATGATCACTCAATGACTCTATCATGATACATACTAGAGGTTCCCATAGACCACATGGATAGAGAAAGGTCAGTGAGACACAATGTCCTAAGACAGTGTGAATGGAGACCAAGCCCCATTGGGATGAAGCTCATGCAAAGTCACATGCTCATCTTTTGTATAAAAGACACAAGGTCAAGCATGTCTACTCAAGTCACCTTATATACCCTTGTAAACCATGATGTGGGAGACCTAGAAAGGTCCTCTAGGTTGTTGTCTCAAGAGGAGCAAGTGACACACATGGCTTGGGCAAGAGAGAGTCTCATAAAGGTAGACATCAAGGGGACAAGGGAAGGAGGAATCTTAATCCATAGATTAAGATTTTTGTGGTAGTATAACTCACCCAAGAACATGTATGATGTCAATATAGCATGAGACGTGAGAGAGCCCTACAACCCTGAGAAAAACAAGGCGATCAGAAGACTGGTTCTCAAAGAATGTGTGTTAATGGAAATTTTTTTCAAGACAAAAATCAGCGATATAATCAGACATATGATTACATAATGTTCCTAGTTGGGTGGGTACATACACATACCATGATGCTAGATGCAAAAGGGAAATTTTGTTGGATGTGATCCACAAGTCTAGACTTTCCAACCAATCAAGTCATCCATGCAATTCATCATGGTAAGATGCACCAACATTGGTGGACTATTCAAGACCATCATCACAATATTTTGGGCCTCAAAACCCGACCAACACACCTCTCTATGGTTAGATTTAATTGGTCTCAAAGTTGTGATCTCAGGACCATGGATGACACTGGATGATTTCAATGTGGTACAAATGGATCCAAATAAAGCAGCCGAAGTCAGATGTGCTACAAAGCAGTTAGAGAGGTCAATCAATGAGTCACTTCAAATGGCTTGTTAGAAGTGAAGAGCTATGATGGACTACTCTTTTGGTCAAACCAGCAAGAAAATACAAATAGGATCGTGTTCCAACATGACTGAGCACTGATGAATAAAGATTGGGGTGGCTAGGCTACCCCATTCCTTCTTATCTATTCTTAATCCCAACTTAGGGATCATGGCTTCCTGGTTCTCTCTATGTTTGAGTCCAATAGCAAAAAGAACTAACATTTATAGTTCCTAAGTTATAAGAAGGTTTGGGAGGGTTTTAATACATTGACTACTTCTATTTGGAATTCACAGGTTTGTAGCAACCCCCTTCTCATTACTGGGAAGAAACTTATGGTAGTGAAGAAGGCCCTCAAAACCTAGGCATCTAAGAAAGTAAACCTCAAGAACCTCTGGAAAAATACTAACATGGATATGTTGTAGGTCCTATCAACATTTCAAACCATACCATTGGGTGAGGATCTTATCAGTAGAGAAAGATTATAAATAGTGAAGTTTGATCAATTGGATAGAGTGGAGGAAATTCTCTTCTATCAAAGAATTAGAACCAAACAAATCAATGATCGTGAAAGGAATACAAGTGTCTACCAAATAGAAGTAAGAAGGAAAATTGTGTGAGACGTAATCCATTTTCTAGTCATAGAAGAGGGACTAAATATAGACAAATAAGAATTGTTGGAGTTTGAGGCTATCTAGTTCTTTTCATACCTTTACTCAGAGGATTCAATGAGCCTAGAACCTCTTCACTTGAGGCTGTCGATGCAAGTAATTGTGGAACAAGATGTGGTTCTTTGTAAACCTATAAAGGATAAAGAAACAGAAGATTCCCTTGAGGGAATTGGATCTGATGATATCCTAGATGTGATGGGTTCAATACCATGTTCTTTAGGAACTACTCGAACACAATTGGCCTCGATGTTGGTCGTGCAATCCACTGCATCATCAAAGTCAAAATCATGTTAAGACAAGTCAATCATGCTTACTCTTCTATGCATGATTTCCACCCAATAGCATGTTGCAGAGTTTTGTAAAAGATCCTAGATAATATGTCGGTAGAAAGATTGAAGAAGCTCATGGGTGTCCAAGTCCCATGAACCAATGAGTTTTCATCTATGGGAGGAGTATTTCTAGTTGTTCCATCTTGGAAGGTGAGCTCCTTATGGGGTTTGATAGCATTAATGTAATACCCCCAAGCATACCTTAAACTTGACATATCTAAGTCATGTGATCATGTTAATTGGGTAGCAATGTGGTCTTCTTAGAATATATTAATTTGGATTCCCAATTTTATAGATTTCATGGATGAAAAATGCATATGTAGTTTCTCCTTCTTTGTATTGATGAATGGGTTCCCCACGGGTCTCTTTGACAGATCAACGGGACTGAGGTTGTAACATACCATATTTCATATCTAATTTAAAACTTTAATGTGGTTTTTCTAATAAGGGTCTACTAAGGGACCAAATAAACCTAACCATGGTTTATTATGTAAGAAGTTCATAAGAGATGCATTAGATGTCACCTAGCTCACCAATACACGCATAATGGCTTAAATGTGTACCATTGGTAAGTCAGGATGTATGAATATGAATAAATTATTCATATGGATGATGATGTGATTAATAAATATATTTTCATAGTTTAAGACATCAAATAAATTTATAAAAGATTTTAGATATATTTTACAGTTAAATGCAATGGAGAATAATTTAGAATATTGAGGATAATTAAGTATGTTCAGATTTGATGAAATATCAAAATATAGAGGTATATTTGATCTCAAACTTGGAATCTCGTCATATGATAAGAATTTAGGCTTAACTATAATATTTGGAAAATAAATGATGGTTCTACAATTTATTAGGGATTTTTGAAGTTCAAACAATATTAATTAGTTAGAGGTTTTTAATGCTCAAATAAAGAATCCAAAAATAATCATAATGATCCGAGCACAATAATAATTATATGGTTAGATTTTGGTTTGATTTGGATAACTATAACTATACTAATCAATTTAGGAAGAAATGTAATCATTTAACCCAAATTTACCTATCTATGCCATTGATACAATTGATATATCTAATTGCACCTAAGTCTGTCTTGATAATTCTATATGCAGGTTGTCACACTATCTCCTCGCAAGTTCCCTATATGTAGGTTTATCATAGCCGTTGGATGCAAATTTGAGGGCTATCCCCTCATCTGCTACCATTTGCATGAAGTGAGTTGCGGGTAACGAAAACCTAACATTATGTGACTCTCGATCCTCTCTAAAATCCTCATAATAATGCCCATTATTGTAAAAGGTGAGAGTTTCACTGGATTAAGGAGAAAGTTTTGCACCTATTATGCCCCTATATGAACCCTATAACTTACAGATGAAAAAGAAACCCAATTTTTTCTCAACTCCATATACAACCTCCTACTAGACCACCTGTCGGAACCACCCCCGAGCACCTCATGCCAATCACCTCGGTCAGAACCATCGCTAAACCCATCTGCATAACCTTCATCACATAGAGTCAGACCCAAAGTAGTGGAACTCCCCATTGACTAGCTCGTAGAGGTGCTCACTACTGGTGATCAGGAGGTAAGGACCAGTTCACCACCAAATACGACCAGCCTACAAAACCATGATAAAAAGGCTTTCGAGGACCATCTCAAGCTTCCTGAATTCCTATTTTACCAACTCCTGATGTTAGCTACCAAAACTCACTCCTCCCCTATTGTCATTTTGTTCCTTGTGGTCTCTATCAAACATGAAGATTTCTTACCCAGCTACGATCAAGCGACCTTCTCATCAATTTTGGATTGATGTGGATTTTGTGTCTACTTGGTTCGGATGGGAACGAGTCACTCACATCATACTTGCTTTGCTTCAGCTTCTAATCCTCTAATTCTGATAGCTTCTCCCTTAGGATTATGTCGTAATGGTCACCTTTGGGCCTCGTGAAAGAGGTCATCAGTTTTGGTGTTGTCTAACACATTCTATCCCTGCCTCGGTTCTTTCCAAGTGCATTTTGGCTTCGAGATCATAGTTGAGGACTCCCTTGTTCAAACTCACAATTCAAGTCAGTGTTGACTTGAGAGTTCTACATTGTCCATATTTTGATAATGACTTAACCATTACATTCCTATGTATCTAATATGTTTGTTCAAGATTGATTTCAAGCTTTAGGTACATGAAAAGAATTGAATTACACAAGCCCTAGCTTGTTCAAGTTCAAGTAAAAAGCAATGTAAATGCACATTTTGGCAAATCACTCCAAATGACCTTAGATGATTTTTGTGGTCACTTGTATTGATGATATGACTTGTAAATAAGATGAGAAAAAATCAAGGACACTTAATTCCAACGTTTGATCACTTAAATGTCAATTTAGAAAATTTGTCACATGTTTATTTATCGTTCGAGTTGGAAACTCGACCGATCCAGTGATGGATTTTTTGGAGAGACCAATCGGTCGAGTTGCACACTCACAAAACTCGACCGACCGACTCATTGAGCAAAACTGATTTTAGCTCAACGGTCGAGTTTCCCAGAACAAACTCGACCGATAGCTTGAAAATGGGCTTTGTCTCTTAGTGGGTCGGTTGAGTTACCTTTATTGAAACTCGACCAAATGTACTGTATGGAAAATGTAGAAAAAATGATTATAACCGTTAGAGAGTTGTTTTGAGTGAGAATAGATCCATTGCAACTTGGAAAACAACTGTATTTCACCCTTAAGTGATCCCACACTCAAGGGAACACCCCCATCTATAAATAGTACCCCTTAGAGTTCATTCCAAGTTTGCTCATTCATTCTATTATAAGTCCTTGCTATAGTTGAGTGTGTTGCAACTCCTTGACCCCCTTTCTCTCTCTCATTTACATAGCATTTCATGATTATCAGTGAGTTAGGCCAGCTATAAGAGAGCTACTTCCTTGTGCTTGCAAAGCTCTTACTCCATTCCATCTTCCCTACCCCCTTCTCAAAGAAGCAAGGGTGAAGCAAGCTAATCTGAGTGAAGGTGAAGTTGTTGTTCTTCTTCTTTAAGGTTGAAGAAGAGGTGAAGATCTTCTCTAGGTGAAGGAGAAGGCAAAGGCTCGAGATCCAAGAAGAGTGGGTAATTCCTTAAAGGTTGAAGACTTGTGCAAGAGTAGGTAAGTCCTTGGAAGAAGGAGGAAGACTCTTTACAAAGTGGGTAAGTCCTTGATAAGGTTGAAGACTCTTTGTATTGTATAGGTAAGTCCTTTGGTGGGTCTTGTGTTGTATCTCTTATAAGTGAATATATAGAGGACAACACTTGCAAAGTCCTAGAGGTTGACCTCTCTAGGAAGTGGACCGACTCTCTCCTAGTTTGGAGAGTGGAACCACTCTAAATGACCTTGTCCAAGTGCTTGTTTCATTTTCTCTCATCCTTGCTATGCTTGTTAGTTAGGACTTCAAATTGCACTTAAACTGTTGGTTTTGATTGATATAATTTGAAGGTCTAATCTATCTTGAGAGAATTTTTGAAGCTTTATTCACCCCCCCCTAGAGCCCTAGATCCAACACTCAGGTCCCTCTTCCCATCACCATGGATACAGTGTTCTCACCGGAGGAGAACAAAAGGGAAGGGAAGAGTACCAAGAGTCTCATGTGCCAAGTACTATTTTTGTCATAGTATCAAGGGTATTTTAGGGTTTTTTACTTTTATTTGATTGATCAATCATGTGTTGATTTAAGTTTCAATTTAACCAAGTCTCCCATGTCATGTCCATAAGAGGAAAATAGTGATAGGGGAAGATCTTTTCATTCAGTTTATCCGATTCTAGAAATTGTCAAATGCTTTTATCTTGCTCCTAATTGGTCAAACTTTAATAATTCATATCTTTTGATTGGTTTGTCCTAAGGAGGCAAGTCTTATATTAAAGTTGATTTATTTTTCGAGATCTAGATGATGGATTTAGTTTGATATCTTGATTTCACTCTAAGTTTCCCTATTTTAGCCAAGAACCATGAAACCCTAGTATACTAAACTAAAATTAATAATTAATGATTGATTATTGAATGAATGGGGTAATTAGGATTTCAACCACCTAAGGAAATGATTAGGGTTCTTCAACCTAAAGAAAGTAACTAGGAATTGCTATAAGAGAGGTTTCATGTGTGTGCTTTCACTTAGAGTTTCCCTCTTTTAGTCGAATGAGGACCTGATTGCTTACAGAAACAAACAACTATCACACTAGCCATGAACTTATCCTGATATAACCTCTGCAATGCCATGAATAATAGAGAATATGTTCTTCCTTCCCCTCACCTTCCCCTCTCATCTCCTAGTGGCACCCTCACTACATAAACCCTATACAACAAGAAGTCATGAGGGCAAGGCATAAGCCTGCAAAAGACTCAAGATCGACAACAGACCGTACAATGGGATAGTCAGCACAAACTAGCAACTCGACCACCTAAACCTTAACCTCCTCTTCTCCTTTGTGCCTCAAATTTCGGTATGTCTCTGCCTAGATTCAAATCTCTTCAGGGTGTACATACTTCTCTTGATACTCCTTCCTCTCATCAACTCAACTGGTCAAAATCCTTGCCACACTCCTCCACACTGCCCTTACTAGCAACCACCAACAACAAAAACCCCAATTAGTCTTCTCCCAAGAACCTACAAGTCAGGTGATGATGACCTGTTGCAACAAATCCCCACCAATAAGCGATATTCTCCAACCACCCTTGACAACCATGATAACAGTATGAACCTACAATCAAAAGTGATGACTTGAAGAATAGGGTTTAGATCCTCACTGCCAAGTCCTTCCTGGTAGAGCATAGCCATCTAGAACCTAGCTACCAGCCTCCTTACACCTTCACCTTCTTGTAGTCGACTCAACAAGCCCAACTCGTTAGTAATGTAATAAAAAACCCTCCTCTCTTAATGAAAGCAATGAAGCCCAGGGATCTAACCCCCACAGTGCATTCATGCCGACCCAAATCCACCACCTTCAAAATGTAGTCACCTATTCGATCTCCTTCCCCTCGCCGTTGCAACCTATTATTCTGGGAACATTGTCAGGATTGTAATCTACAAGCTAGGGCTATGATAACTATTATCTTCTTGGAGAGAGATATCATTGAGGCTACATGTCAACTGAACTAGAGATGAGCCTCAGACCAGTGTCATCCTAAGGGATCCAAACTGGAGAAGATCAGTGAACATACTACCAACAATAAGTTCATTATATTTATGTAGTCCAGTCTCTCAAGTAGTAAGTTTACTAGAAAATAGAAACTAGTGAATGAATAATAATAACAAAACATACAAGAAACTATAGATTATTTGAATATTCATTCCATCACAAGTTTTTGTGTATTTAGTTAAGAGGAGTATGTACACTAATATTTCAGCTACAATTATATAATTGGTCATAGAAAGATATTAGATAATACTTGATGATAACATTGACCAAAATTGAGAATTATTCAAGAAATCAAACTGTTACAACTAATTGAATCATGATGTAATATACATATGAATAGATTAATGTATCAATTAATGAAGAATCTCATAATCTAGTAATAGTTATGAGCATATCCTAAATACCAATGTTACTCCTACTATCCATGAAAACCATATATGCCTATATATGAAATGTGGATGGAAGGAGTACGTCCCTTTGGGAGAATCACATATATTGCAGTAGCTTGAGAAAAGGATAGGGATTGGCTGAATTAAGAGCAATAGTTATGTAATTTTTTTGTAGAAAAAACGTACTACCAGAATGGAAACTTGGTAGAAGAAGGATTTACACTATCAGAATGGGACTTGGTAGGCAAGGAAAAGAGAAGGGAAATAAAAGGTGAAAGTGAAAAAAATGATCCTAATTATTCAAAGTGGTTTCCATTTGAAAAACTCCATCTGCTATCCCTGGAAATGGTGCCAAAATTTGATGTGTCGCTGTGAACACACAAAATTCACCAGAGAAAAATTGTCCTTGAAGTTTAACCTTAGATAGCCAACCAATCCTCTTGAGAACAAATGTATTGATGTAGTACTTGAGGTATAAATCCACAAAGATAGTATGTCCATAATTAAATCGAATTGAACTTGTAAAGAACAATATCTAAAGCAAAGTTTGGGAGAATGATTAATCTAGAGCAAGAAAGTAAATTTGTTGAAAATGGAAGTTGCTAAATTGAAAGTGAATAAATTATAAGTGCTAGAATTAAATTTCAAGTATTGAAACTAATTTAACAAAGGAATGTGAAATGAAGAGAGAGAAAAGTAGAGGAGTCAACCAATTAAGATTAATTTAGATTTTATGAGTTATAGGAAGTTTGGGTTTCACCACCACGAACTCCATAGTTAAGTTAGCCACTTTTAGGTTCCTTTTAGATATTTAGAGGTTAGGACCATGGAGTTCTGTCCTCTTTGGAATCAGATTCCATGGATCAAACTTTCTATAGTCCCATGGTCATCAATGATCCATAGGTCCTTATTCGATCATCCATTGTAATCCCAAAATGGTTCTCTTATGAGATCACACATGTCTCATTCGGTGTCCCCAAGCATAGTGACAAATTCAAGATTCGAAAACTTTTTTGGATGGTCAGAAACAATATAAATTTGAAAAAAAATCAGAAAATTTTGTTCAAAAATTAATTTATTTTGGTCAAAGTTCAGTTGGCTATTTGGAAATAATCGACAATAAGTCAGTTATACATAAATATGTATATACTTATATATACACATATACACATATACTTATTTACATATATGCATATATATTTTTTTTGATAAAACATATATGCATATATATACATATATATACATATATGCATATATATACATATATACATATCTATACATATATATGTACACATAAATATGGAGTCAGGCTAGGATACACTCGAGTGTATGAATCGCACGAATACACTCAAGTGTGTTTGCATATCAAGACTATTTTTTACAAAATGTAAACCGTTGATCTTCACCGTCATACTATAACTAGGCTACATACAAATTTTGAGCCCATTTGGATGAGTGTAAGTCACTCATCCAAGGGCAACAAAATCGACGCGTGAAACTAATTTGAAATGCATAATTTTTGCGGTCTTCATAACATGAGCTATACATATCCAAATGTGCTCAAATTTTGCGTATGAGTTGTTCACGAGATGTTTAATAAGATCAACGGATTAGATTTTCAAAAAAAATATTGCATCATGAAAAACGACTTGAGTGTATTCCGCTCCGGATACACTCGAGTGTATTCTAGCCTGACTCCATAAATATGTATATGTTTGTATTTATATACATACATATCAGATACAAATGTAACTATTAAGGTCACTAGATGTGCAATCTTAGTGAGTGAAAAAATAGCAAAAGAATTAAAGAATAGTTGAATAATGACAATGGACTATCAGGAGAGTGGGGGTTGGAGGTTTAGTGTATATAAGGAGTTTCATGTACATGGTTTGGTAAAAAAAAGAACAAACAGATTCAAGAAGAAAAATTATGAAAAATGTGAAAAGTCATGAAGAATTGTGAAAATTTGTATAAATCTTGAAAAGAGGGAAAAATTGGGAAAAGTCGTGAAAAAATGGTGATTGACATATTAATCTTGGTGAACATTCAGGAACCTATAAAATTGTAAAAAAATGACCAATTTTTCATAAAATTTGGAGACTTTTGTTATCATAACCCCAAGCCCATGATTATTCATCACAGACAACTGTCATGGAGCATGATTGATCGGATCACATTATAAGGTATTGAATAGATAAAAAGCGGCTATTTTATATATGAAAGGAGTTCTACAAGTCGTCAAGATAATTTATCGAGATCATGGGGCTACTCCCCATGTCCTGACAAGGAGAAACTACTCTAACATAATGAAAGTGAATTGAGGTTGGAGTATGAAAATTTGGATCCTCTTGTCTTTGGAGTCTACCCTCCTTTTATAGGTGGAATGGAGGGGGAGGAAACCCTTGAAATAAAGCCTGGTGGTAGCTGAGGCTACCTGTTGTGGGGTTTGAGTCAATTGACTTAGGGGTGTGAGTTGCCCGACTGGAGTACTTCTTTGGCCGGTTTAATTTGCTTCTTGTTTGAGTCATGGATGCAGGTCAAGCAACTGGGAGGTGTGAGTTTCTTGAGTGACTTTAATCCTTGTTTTAGGTTGAATTTCCTTGAATGCTTTTACTGACTTTCTTAACTGGGTTGGGTGGGGGCAGGTCGAGCGACTGGCGGGCATGAGTCGCTCGAGTGGCACTGATCAGATGCCCTAATCTAACATGTATGTTCGAAGAGATGAATCTTCTCATGGTTTCAAACATACATGAGTCAAGCGACTGGGATAATCTGGTCACTTGACTGGCATCCTGAGAGCAAAATCATAGTGTAGCTAAAATGGTCGACTGGGAGATGGAAGTCTAGGATTTGGAGGTTTCTTAGTTTGTGCCTTTTGGGGTTTGAGTGGGCTAACGGAAACCCTTCTATTCTACATGTGTCTAGGTCTTGGACCAAAATGCATGAAAACATACAAAAATGAGACAAAATTAATGATAATTCAATAAAAGGAGGAAAATAAAGAGAAGCAATTAAATCATGAAAATGAACAGAAAAGAGATAGAAAAGCCTAAATAAATGACTAAAACAATGCAATAAAAGGTGATGAATATGTATTCATCACTAGGTCCACATGAGGGTACATAAACTTTACTAGGTTCCATTATGCTTTCCAATAATGATGTCCACCATCTCACTCGTGGTCACATCCCTAGTGATAATAATTCCACAAAGAACAATAATTTGTTTTCAAAAAAAGGATAAAGAGCATATGAGAAACAAGTATTCTACACCCTCAGATCTATGAGACAAGAGCAAGTTATTGGAGTGTAATGGTACCAATCCTTCTGTTTTGTATTTATGTGGAGGGATTTTTTATAAAGAGCCGATTCTGATGATCGAATATTTACAAAATTTTCATCAAAAAAATAAAGAATATGTTTACAATTATGCTTTACATTAGAGTCACGACTACTTTACATAATATTACAAAATTAGGCATGAGAATGTGTCCTGTCTGCTCTTCAACAGGGGACAACTATTGCACCACTCTTCTAGATATTCTTTAATCACCTGCCTATGAGTTCCCAGAGGAATAAAAACCACACATAGGCCCCAATAAGGGAAACATAATTCAACAAAGCTGGTACAAAATGAGTATTTGGAAAGTAAACCAGTATGAACCTATCTACAAAGGATATTTATGACAAAATGCAAAAGAACGGACCATATAGTTAAGTATCAAAAGGTAGCAATGGGGTTTCAAGTTCACTAAGATTCAATATCCAATTTTTGAGACTAGTAATTCAATTTTCAAATACATAACACATGTCAATGTCTATGTTGTTGGGGAATCCATATGCTCTCTCCATGGAGAATGACAACACACTGACTGTGTTTCCTAGTATATCGGGGAAATTCATGTCCTTCTCTTTGTGCAGAGTCATGGAAGTGTTATTCCACTAAAAAATGAGCATTAGCATACCCTTTTTGATGTTTAAACAATGTAATACAATTTTTCAAGATTTATTGTTGGTGGTTTTCAAGGAGGAGGGCTAAGGTTTACAACAATTTTAAGGCAACCAACCTATCTAATTATGCATACAATCAATAAAGGAAATAACTTTCCAAATAGAAATAGAAATATGTACCTTCGTCTCGAGTATAAAAATGCAAAATTCCAAGTATTGGCTCCAAGAGACAATCAAGAGAGAGAGAGACCTACAAATTTAGCGAAATATTTGTCACTATATGTTGACAATATACCTTTTGATCTAGAAATTGACAGAATTTTTCATTCTCTAAACCATGCCAATCAAATCAAGATGGCTAAAGAAGCAGCCATTGAAACAAGAATCGGTTGAGATGGTAGCCACCGATAGAACAGCCATGGAAGCCACCATGGAGGCTTCCAAATAAGTAGAATGGTAGAAACAACTCAAGGATTTCTCAACCCCATTAATTGTTGAGGTCTTGCATTCAGTCATCCCTCCTGCTAATATCGCCTCTACAAAGGGAAGATGGTGTTTCAGAGACCACAAGTCTATGATCCCCCTCATGGGCCCACTGGCGTATCCTCTCCCGACATGGACAACGAGATGATGGTTGACTTTGAAGATCTTGACAACTATATTGGATAGACCAAGGTAAACAAAGCCCTTCGCCATGATCTACATTCCACCATCCCTCAACCAACCCGCATTGCCCCAACCCAGGCAACTACATCCAATTTGTCCATAACAAATAGTACAATAGGTTCTCCAAGTTGGGTGAAATTGGAGTCACCATGCCTCATTGGACATGTAGTACCACTCTTACAGCCTTGGGGATCTATGTTGCCATTGACTCCCTCCTACATCAGAGAAATATCCTCCCCTCATCTACTGAATATGACCAGTCTAACCATAGCTCACCTTGGAGTTCATGACTACATTTCGGCAGCTCCAGAACTACCATGGAAATCTATCTTATAAGATTTGCATCTTTTGTTGTGACTATGAGATTGGTGCTAGGGTATTCATCTCTCTCCTTCTTGATGGGGAAGATTCCTCTTGGCTCTCGCACTGCATACAACTTTCCCATATCGCTCTCAACACTTGGTAAAACCTTGACAAATTTTGGGTTGATCTCATCGAACACCCTCCCTTTCTTCTATCCACTCCCAAGGCCTCAAGCATCCACAACCCCACAGTCTACTACCTACATAAGATACTCACATGCTCCATATTCAGTAGGTCCAACACCCAAGGTACAATCACTCATACTGACATTTACACTTTATGGTGCCTACTTCATGGGAAACCCTTCAACTGGGGTAGTGCCATCTTAGAGCATATGCAGACCTAAGCCAGCAGATCCACCAACTCAACTTTCATTCTGGGCCACTTTGTTACAGTCATTGTTATATTCTTGGGCTATACACACATCTCCTTCATAGTAGTTTGGCAAAAGGGGACACAACATTTGCTTGACCTTACCTACCTCTGATCGACCATATCATCTGTTGAGGTGTGTGGGATGGTACTTATGCCCTTATCTTCAAGGACACCACTGTCCAGCTGGAGCTACCCAACCAAGCCAGATTTACAGCATCTGCTCTCTCCTACGAGCTGAAGAATCTACATGTCCATATCCAAAGATTATTACATTAGAACCCCATTTTATAGGGTGTCATCTCTGAACCTACAACTCACTGTCAGAGTGTCTCCTTGGAGTCAAATGATGATGCCACCGGTCCTCCTCCTCCCCCACCTCCATGATGCACTAGACAACATACTATGGATTCTTATAATCCTAGAGGCCTTATGGTTAGGGGTGTAAACGGAGCGGGGAAGGTGCATGTCTATCCATACCCATACTCATACCCATACCCATACCCAATTAAGTTTAGCAAGTCTGGTTTCGGTATTAGACCTATATTATAAAAATCTAGACATGCACCATACTTGTACATGTAATAATAGTGGGTACATGGTGCGGGTATGCAGTAAATGGTTCTATATAAAACATTATATTGTTTATGTAAGAAAAAATATGTCATTGTTATATATATGTTAATACCATGAGTATATTGATATTATGTAGGATATTAACATGCAAGACTTTATAGATTCATGATTAGTTGAGTTCATTGTTTGCATATTTGTATCTATTGACATAGTTTTGTAGTTATGTAGAATATCATGTTACTATTTGATTTTCAATTTACATATGTTTCTCATGATTGTAATTAGAATAGTTGACTAGTATCAACCTTATTATGATTGGATGACTAGTCTCAACCTATCATAATTAGAGTAGGATATATTCTCTAGTATTATATTAGTCATACTAGTGAAGTAGGATATATATAGCATATTATTTAAGTAGTTATTTGTGTATAGAGGGTACATGGGTCTAGCGGGTCTGGATCCAAGCATACCCATCAGTGGACCCGCTTATATGTGGGTCCAAGGGTATACGGGTCCACAGGTATGTGGGTACAAAAATTTAGACCCGTGACGAGTTTTTAAAGGGTTAGGATTGTGGTTTTTTAGGTCTAATCGTACCCATTTACAACCCTACTTATGGTTAACAGGAGATCCAACAATAGGTGGACCATATTCAACTTTTGCAACAACACATGGAGCATGAGAAACAATGCCAAGGCCACCATATCAACCACTTGTACCTTATGCAGCACTCCCATGAGCAGTGGCATATCGAGAGTGGACACTTTGCTCCCACTCGATCTATCTATGAGCATTACCGAGCCCATACGACCTATCCTGACCCTGATTCCCCATATTGGGGATGAGACTATTATACACTTCCTCCTCCTCCCACCCTCACCACCCTAGTGATTTTCTTCCCTCCATCTCATATTTGAGATTTGCTTGGGATGAGTAAAATTTTAAGTTTGGGTGGAGGTGGGTGGTACTTTCAGTCTCCACCCTCTCTATCTTCCCTTTTCTGGCATTTGTTTTTGTTTTCTCCATGTTGCTTGCACTAGTTAGTTGCTTTTGTTTGATTTCTTCTTTTCTCTTTTCTCTTGTATATGATATGGCCCTTACCTAGTTGGCCACTTAGTTGATATGCTTGTATTCAATATTTACCCTTAATTGAAATAAATCCTTTGCAATTTTAACGTAACATCATTTTTGTTAAAAAGTGTCTAGCATCTAAGACCTTAGTTAGTACTATTCTCAGAAGAGTTGTTAAGCGTGAAAAGGATAGATAGGAACCAATATATAATGTGTTCGTATGAGAACTATGGAATTAACTTGTCAAGTTATGACTTTTTGTTTGTTTTAGAATGATCTGAACTAATGTTATAATACTCCCAAGGAACTGATATTCTTAGACAGGAAGAGAGCACAAGACCAGTCTCTACTACACTTCTTCTTCAAAATAAAAGAATCAAAAATCCAAGCAAATGTGTCAAACTCCAAGTTTGGGGTGGCGCACCCCCTTCTTCTTCCTCTTTTGCTTCTTCCATACCTCTTGTAAACTTAATAGGGGTGTAACACTAAGAAAAGATGTCAAAGAGCACACCAAAACATGTGGTCAATGTAACTGAAACTAGAGAAATAAAAGGTCTCAAGTCAACTAAAGGAGAGATTGCTTCCCTCCATACCTCCCTTCACTCTACTTTTATGCCCAAGGGGACCTACATAACCCCATCAAATCATTGAACCCTAGTCTTGTGTAATTTTTTAATAGGAATAAGTAGGAATATCAATGATTGAAGGGATATAACTTTTGGCTCTTTGCAAACTTTTGAAACTGAAGCAATTTGTAATGCAAAATTTGAGTAAGGAATGATAGAAAATTGTGTTTTCATGGTTCCAGGAAATCGGGGTGCTTGGTCATGGAAAGGTGGTGAGAGAAATATAATGATATGTGAGTGAGGTGAATAAGATGTTAGTATAATTGGTGGATGTTTATGATTATGAGTTGCTCAGGACTAGAAACAAATAAGATGAATGCATATTCATTACCTTTTATCACATTATTTATGTCATTTATTTAAGTTTTTCTATCTCTTTTCCAATCTTTTTCATGATTTAATGGCACTTCTCTTTATTTTTCTCCTTGTTCTTATTAATTTTGTCTCATTTTTGTAGTTTGGTATGCATTTTGATCCAAGCCCAAGACACCTAGAGAATAGAAGGTCTTCGACCAACCTGCTCAAAGCCCAAAAGGCCCAGATTCAGAAACCTCCAAATCCCAGGCTTTCATCTCCCACTCGATTGTTTCGCCTACACTGTGATTTTGCTCTCAAAACACCAGTCAAGTGACCCGCTTACCCTTGTCACTTGACTCATGTATATTTGAAACCCTAAGAAGAATCATCTCTTTGGATGCACTAGCCAGATTAGGGCACTTGATCATGCTAGTCGAGTGACTCATGCCTGTCAATCGCTCGAGTTGTGCCCCCTACTAATTAATAAAGTTTGTTAAATCTATCAAGGAAATTTAACCTACATACAAGGATTAAAGTCATTCAAGTGACTCACACCTCCCAATCACTCGACCCACTCAGATGACTCAAACAGGAAACAAATTGAAGCGGCCAAAGAAGTACTCTGGTTGGGCGAATCATGCCCCTAGGTTGATTGACTCAAACCCCAAGACGGGTAGGTGCGGCTACCATCAGGCTTTATTTCAAGGATTTCCTCCCCTCCTTTCTCTCTATAAAAGGAGGGAGATTCCACAGACAAGAGGATCTGATTTTTCATACTCCAACCTTTGTTTACTTCCATTATGTTTGAGTAGTTTCTCCTTGTCATGACATGGGGAGTATCCCCATGATCTCCATAAATTATCTTGGCGACTTATAAAAACTCATTTGAAATATAAAAGAGGTGTTTTTATCCACTTAATACCTTGGAACATGATCTGATCAGTCATGCTCCATGATAGTCATCCATGATGAATAATCATTGACTTGGAGACACTGAATGAGACACATGTGATCTCATAAGAGACCCATTCTAGGATTACATTGGATGATCAAATAGGGACCTACATATCATCGATGACCACGAGACCATAGAAAGTTTGATCCATGGGATCGAATTCTGAAGAGGACAAAAGTTCATGGTCCTAAGCTCTAAATATCTAAAAGGAACCTAAAATTGGTTAATTTAACTATGGAGTTTGTGGCAGTGAAACTTGGACTTTTGATAACTCATATACTCCAAATTAATCTTATCTAGTTGATTCCTTCTTCTCTTTGCACTCTTCAATTTTACATTACATTGTTAACTTAGTTTTAGTCCTTGCAATTTAATTCTAGCACTTTTGATTTTTGCACTTTCAATTCAACAACTTTCATTTTCAACAACTTTACTTTCTTGCTCTAGATTAATCATTCTCCCAAACTTTGTTTAAACATTGTTCTTTGCAAGTTTGATTCGATTTAATTCTTGACATGTTGTCCTTATGGATCGATACCGCAAGTACTACATCAATACATTTGTTCTCAAGTGGATTGGTTAGCTATCAAAGGTTAGTTTCTCTCTTGTGAATTTTGTGTATTCACAACGACACATCACCTGTTCAACTTACTTCTTGCAAAAATAGTGGAATTCTCATAAACATGGTCATATGTTTGAACAGAGCCACAACATCAGCAAGACTATGGAAAAGGTGGTTTCCACAGTAGCACATATAAGAAAATGGGACATGCAACTATCCCAACACACTATAACGGTATGAAGACTCTGTAGATGAATGACTTGTAATTGAGTACTCCCTCATCATAGGTACAAGATAAATAAAGGAAAAATCTTAAATCTGACACCATAGGACCAGGTAGGGGAGATTGTCAACCTGAGTTTTATCAGCCTAGTGGGAGGGAGATGTTTGTAACGAGTTTGTGTGTGGGTAGATGCACTCTCCTTTACATGTAAGGGTTGATTCTATAGGTGCTACTCGCACCACTCAAGAATACTTTGTATCGTAGGGCTACGGTCCAATATCAATTTTTTCCAAAATTTTGATAATTATAGGGTTTACAGATAACATGGGTTTGGGTCATTACACCTATATGCTCACTCTCATATTAAACATGTAAGTCAACAATACATGTACACATGTTTTTCATACAATATAAATCACATACACATACATTACACTATTTTACATTTACAACTTAAAAATGCCTGAGTTGACAATAAAAATATTCGAGTGTAAATCTATCATGCCTGGAGCCTAAACATAGAAGGATAAATTTACACAAATTCCTAGGACTCTCCCACCTTAATTAGAGTTCTTTATTTTTTTTTGGTCTACTAGAATGATTTTTCATTGTAGGGTATATGTGTGACTTATATTAAGAACCAAAAAATTGTCTGAACAACTCATACATGACCCAAGTTCATAATGAATGATAAAATATGTATAAAGATATGGACCATGGTATGTGTTGATTAATTACAAAAGTGGACACTAAAAGGAAGTTCAAAACTTCTCTAAATATATAGTATAATAAAAACATGACAACAAGTACTATGCATTGTAAAACTACCAAGGAGTGAAAGAAAATAACACAAATAGATTTAGCATATAAAGTGCTAAGCTTTTAGTTCAATGTTAATCATATGGCCAATCACATTTTGGTCATTATTTCTAATTAGCTTGGATACCACCCATTATGTTACAACTAAAGGAATAGATACAATTATCCCATCATATGTCCATACCGTAATTAGTACCACTAAGATCAAAATATAGCTCGGTCTATGCAAGAAAACATTATAAGACTTTGCGGCCTACAATGTAGAAACATTTAGTCCAAACCTCATTACTCAAGAATTTTCGCCACTCTATATAGATGTACTAATGTTGTAAAAATCCAATACACCCGAACTCTTCAAACTCAATGAATGTGTACCTATGCTACATCTCTTAAATACAAGTCAAATTGACTATGGTATGATTAGATATTTTGCCTCATTCTCAATATCAGTGTGGTAGATGATTTCATTGAAATGAAGGGCATATAAACATGAAAAGATCCCTAATCACCCATGTAGAGTCACCAATTTACACCTTCCCCAAAACTAGAACATTAAGGAAGTTATATAGGGCTCAAGGCATCCTAGATCTAATAAGTTAGGGTTTCACTTGATATTGATCCTTACCACTCATCTTGCATCACTTACATGTTAAATGTTCATTATCAAATCAATATCTAATCCATAAAATAACTATTAGTAATGAAAACCTAATTTCATGATAAATTTGTAGGATCAATGGGCTCTAGAAGGGGGGTTGAATATAGCTAAAACACTTGAACCAAATTCATTAGACTTCAAATTATATCAAGAGATAAGGTTGTATATATGTAATTTGAGTGCAACTAAACATAAATAGCAAGGATGAGAGAGATTGAATAAGAACAAGAACACAAGCTATGTATAGTGCTTCCAAACTCCAAACTAGGAGAGTGTACATCCACTACCTAGAGAGGTCAAACTTTAGGATTTTTCAACCATGTCACACTCCTTGTATTCCATTACAAGAGTTACAACATATGACCTTCCTTTTCCAGGACAAGGATACCCAACCTTCCCTTTGAAGACAAGGGAGTCAATAACCTCACAAAGGACTTACCCATCCTTGACCAAGAGTCTTATACATCACCAAGAACTTATCCACTTTTGCAATGAGTCTTCCCCCTTCACTAAGGACTTACCCACTCTTGCAACAAGTCTTCCACCTTGAAGGAATTACCCACTCTTGACTTGGATCTTCCGCCTTTGACTTCACCTTCACCAAGGGGGAGCTTTCACTAAGGGACTCCTTCCCTTCTTCTTCTTCACCTCTCTTACCCAAGAGAGAGAATCTTCATCTTCATGGTAGAAAGAGAGATTGGGAGGTTGAGTAAGTGAGAGACTCACAAGATATACATGTAGGATTAGCTCTCTTACAAATCTCCTACTCACTCTAATGGATGTAGAAAGTGATTAAGTTTAAGAGTGGAAGGAGGCTCTTGTAGGCACTCAACTAGGGACCTTCATAGTGCTTGGCTAACCATGGGATGGAGCCCAAGGGGTCCTACTTAGAGTTGAGGATGCCTACTAGCTAGTAGAAGCATTTAAGGACGAATTCTAGTCATTTGGGGCGTTGAAACATATCTATTTTTGAGTTTTGCAACACTCTAATGACTACAAACACTTTTTGTGCACATTACATATAGTGTAGTCAGTCGAGTTTCAATAAAGGTAACTCGGCCGATAGAATTATGCGATAAAGAAAATTTGAGTTGCCAGTTGAGTTTATCCTGGATGAAACTCAACTGACGGCTTAAATTTTATTTTCATATGCAGAGGTGTAGGTTGAGTTTTGCAACACTCTAATGACTACAAACACTTTTTGTGCACATTACATATAGTGTAGTCAGTCGAGTTTCAATAAAGGTAACTCGGCCGATAGAATTATGCGATAAAGAAAATTTGAGTTGCCAGTTGAGTTTATCCTGGATGAAACTCAACTGACGGCTTAAATTTTATTTTCGTATGCAGAGGTGTAGGTTGAGTTTGTCTTGGGGAAACTCGGTCGACCCTGGTAGTTCACAAGATCCATCAAGGGTGTTAGTCAAGTTTATCCTAGATGAAACTCGACCAACAAAAGTCCATGTGATGAATTTTGGAAAGTGCCATAGAAGTGCTTAAATATTCAATTTAAGTGCTCTCAATTTTTTCTAAGCTTAATTACAAGTCATACAAGCATTACTAGTGATTTACAACATAATTCTAATATATTTGAGGCTTTTCCACAAAAGTGCACTTGCATTGATTTTGACTTGTTTTTCTCCAATTTAGGATGTGCAAGTTTAGGCATTTAGAGTGTGTCTATACCTAATCTAAAATCACTAAAGTAGAAGCAACAAACACAAATTAGTGGAATGGTTAGTCATCATCAAAACCAAGGGTTTAGTCAATTTAGACTTGGAGTAAACATTCTCCCCCTTTTTGAAGATGACAAAACATTCCATAAATGTATTGAAAACATTTAAGTAAAATCATACCTTTGGAGAAATCTAGGGGTTTCAGTAAAATTGAGTTCATATGCTCCCCCTCAATTGATGCTAATGGATTTCACATACTCCCCCTCAATTCATGTTATATCTCATGCATGGTTAGATTTCATAACATTTATAGAAACTATGTCTTCTACATATACATGTTCTCCCCTTTATATAAGACATTTCTTCCCCTCCTTTGTCATTTTAAAAAGTGAGGGGATAGAAAAGCTAAAACAAACTTGTTAGGAAAAGGGAGCGTAGAAGAGCAAAAACTAAGGGCTTGTCTAAACAATGCATATAAAGCAAATTAAGACATGCATAAGAACAACCCTAGATGTAACTATAGAAATAAGCAAGCCAATGCTATGCAAGCATGTAACTCAAGATAGTAGATATGCAAGTCAAGGAAAAGGCTTGAGAATGTGTGAAGCAAGATACAAGTATAGCATATAGTTGGATATCAAAAGATGAATAAGGCTAGAACTACATGTTGACTCAAGGTCAATGTTGACTTAAGGTCAGAATTGACTAAACCCTTGTTTTGATGATGACTAACCATTATACATATTTGTGTCTAATGCTTCTACTTGAGTGATTTCATATTAGGTATATACACACTCTAAATTCCCTAAATTGTACATCCTATCTTGGAGAAAAGACAGGTCAAAATCAATGCAAGTGCATTTTTATGGAGAAGACTTCAAATCATTTAGAATCATGTTGTAAATCACTTGTAATGACTGTATGACTTGTAGTTAAGCCTAGAAAAAATTAGGAGGACTTAAAATGAATATTTAAGCACTTTAATGACAATTTTCAAAAAGCATCACATACAGTCTGTTCGGTTGAATTTCCCTCTTAGAAACTCGATTGACGCTTAGGATGGGTCTAGGAATTTTCTAGGTCCGGTCTAGTTTTCCCCAGGACAAACTCGATCAACACCCTACATAGGCAAGCCAAATTTAAGCCATTGATCGAGTTTCATCCAGGATGAACTTGATTGACACTACAAATTTGATTTATCGCATAGTGATATCGACTGAGTTTCCCAAAAGCAAACTCAACTGGCTACACTGTATGGAGTGTGCATAAAAAGTGTTTCTATTAGTTAGGGTGTTGCAAACATCAAAAATAGATCTGTTGCAACACCCTAAATAACTAGAATTTGTCCGGAAGCGTTTCTACTAGCCAGTAGGCATCCCCAACCATAAATAGGACATCTCAAGCTTCACCTAATGGTTAGACAAGTAATATGAAGGTCTCTATATTATAGTTTAGTGCCTCCAAGAGCCTCCTCTCTCTCTCAAGCTTAATCACTTATTATATCCATTAGAGTGAGTAGGATATTTGTAAGAGAGCTAGTCCTACATGTATATCTTAGTGAGGCTCTCACTTACTCCACCTCCCAAACTCTCATTCAACCTTGAAGATGAAAATTCTCTCTCTTGGCTAAGAGAGGTGAAGAAGAAGGTAAGGAGTCCCTTGGTGAAAGCTTTTCCTTGGTGAAGGTGTAGTTGATGGCAGAAGATCCATGAAGAGTGGGTAATTATTTCAAGGCGCAAGACTTTTGCAAGAGTGGGTAAGTCCTTGGTGAAGGCAGAAGACTCAATGCAAAGTGGGTAAGTTCTTGTAGAGGTTGAAGACTCTTAGTCATGGATAGGCAAGTCCTTTGGTAGGTTGTTGGCTCTCTTCTCCTCAAAGGAAAGGTTAGGTATCCTTGGCTCAAAAAATGAAGGTCTTATTCTTTGTCATAATGGAATACAAGTATATAATGGTCAAAAAATCCTAGAGCTTGACCTCTCTAGGTAGTTGACTGACTTTACATAGCGTGTTATTGATCTCATTCAATCTCTCTCTCCCTTTCTATGTATGTTTTAGTTGCACTCCAAGTTCATACCAGCCATATTTTCTTAGAAATATCTTGAAGGTCTAATGAATCTTGTTTAAGTGCATTTACCTCTATTCACCTTGCCCCCTTTTAGAGCCCTTTGATCCAACAAGTGGTATCAAAGTGGGTTTTCTTCAAGCATGCTTCCACAAGTAGGGGAAGATGGGCGATTATTAAGGTGGGAGGTACCTCATCAAGATTCCAATCTTTGATGGGAGTAATTTCCTTTATTGGAAGAGAAGGTTACAATTATACATCTAAGGATCATGTATTGAACTATGGAGAATGGTGGATCTTCCATACAAGCTACCAGAGACAAATATAGAAGATTGGGATGAAGCTACCTTGAAGAAAGCAACCTTGAATGCAAGAGCCATTAACATGCTCTATGCCTCCATCTCCCTGACCAAATTTAACCAGATTTCTTCTTGTGAGACAACATATGAGGTATGAAGAAAGTTATGTGTCACTTATGAAGGGACACAAAAAGTGAAGGAAAGCAAAGTCTACATGCGCAAAGGTCTCCTTGAAAACTTCAAGATGGAAAAGGAGGAGAGGGTAGTCGAGATGTACTCAAGGCTCAACACCATTGTAAATGATCTTATCATTCTAGGTCATTCTATGGCTAGAGGAGAGATCAACTCAAAGATCCTTAGGACTCTCCCCAAGAGGTGGAAATACAAGGTGACTTCCATTGAAGAAGCAAAGTCTCTTGATGATATTCCTAATGCAGAATTCATAGGAAATCTACAAGCCCATGAAGTTACACTTGAAAAGCAAGAGGAAGAAGAAAAAGAAGATAAGAAAGAGTTCAAGAGAATGAAGAAGGCTGACATCAAAGCCCAAATTGAAGCTATTGTTTGTCAAGCTTCTCCGTACTCTCAAATTGAATAAGATGCCATGTCCTCTAAGGGTAGACTCTACAAAGGCAAGTTTTACTCCTCTATCTGGTGCTTCAAGTGTGTGAAGAAGGGTCACTTCAAAGAAAATTGTCCACAAGGCAAAAAGACCCATCATCACAAGAGAAGAGAAGAGACAGATAAGAAGAAGGATAAATAGAACAAAAGCTCTAGTGACTCTTCCAACTCAAGCTCAAATGAAGAATCAAGTGGAGGATCTACCTCTAGCTCTATTGAAGATGGAGAATGTCATTTTGCTCTCATGGCCTCAACAAGTGAAAACTCAAATGAGGTAAGCCTAAACTCTTTAGATAAATAATCTTTAATTGCAACTATTCACGCCTATCATGCCTCTATTAAGTCTACTAAGCATAAGAAAAAGAAAAAACTTCCTAGAATTGTTGATTATTTGCATGTAGAAAAAGATTATCTTGAACATGCTAACATTTGCTTGTTAGATGAAAAAAATGTTTATCTTAGTTAGGTAGATTCCCTTAAACTTGAAAATGTTGACTTGCTTGATAATATTAAATATCTAGAATCTCAACCTCTTATGCCTAGTTCTAATGTAGAGCATAGTAACATTGTGAATTCTCTCATTCTTGATATTGATGTTCTTAAAACTAAAAATGAGGACAAAGACTTTGTTATGCAAGGAATAGAATATAAAAATAGTGTCTATCTTTCTAAGATTGATTTACTTGAAAAAGAAAATATTTCCTTGATTGCTAAAATCAATGACCTTGAATCTTGTTCTAGTTCTACTGGTAGAGAGAATAATTTTGTTGCTCTTCATATTGATAGAGATTCTTATATGACTGAATTTTTTTTGCTTAGAAACCAATCTTTTGCATTCTAGAGATGATATCAATCAATTGTCTTCTACTATTACTTCTCTTATGTATGATAATCATAGTTTGAGATATTTTATGCAAAGATTCTTAGACAATAAAAAGATACCTTAATCAAATCCTAGATCATACTACCGAACACATGGGTAAAGATGGTTTTAGACTTGATAATAGACAAAGGAATAACAAAGATAAAGGACCTTCAATTTTCAGTGAAGAATCCTCTAGTTCTAAGGCTAGGTTATCATGCAATCATTGCAATGAAATAGGTCATTATTCTACATATTGTCCTTTTAGGAAAGCATCCAAAAGCAATAGGAGTTGGGTTTCTAAGCTAACCCCTTCGGACCCAAAAATATGATCGGATACCATTTCATCTTTCTTCTTGTAGGTCACTTGCTAATGGATTGACTTGAGCTATTGATTTTCTAATTGGTTTCTCAATTCACACAAAAGAAGAAATGTGATATGTGTATGGCGTAGCAACAAGCGGAAAAGAAATGATAAGAACAGAGGTAATGTTATTCTTGCTCATATCCAATAATAGTGTGCTTTCTCCAAGTTAGTATACACTATACATATAGTTTTGATTCATTTTTGGTATGTTGTGATTCCCATCACATTCTTGCTCAAAAGTTGCCCCTGATTCTTTTATAGTGCATTACTAGCATGCTTATACATGTCTAAATATTATCTATATTTTTATCATGCCTCTAGATGTGTTCTTTTTGAAATATATGTACTTTTCATAGCAGTTGTTGTCAACTGAGTTTGTTATGAAAGAAACTCGACTGAAAAGCACCAATGGGCATTGTCAACAACTATTGTCAGTTGAGAAGTTCAACCCAAAAACTCGACCGACAAAACTTTGCACGGAATACACATATGGCTTTTTAAATAAAAAAAATCTCTCTCAACTAGACTTTCTCAACCACTAGCCTTATTCTATGGCACTCCCTTTGGTACTTTTATGATTTGTGAATTTCCATGCTTTACATTGTCTATCTTGCATACAACTCTATCTCTATAATTGCTCTAAATTGGTATCTCTATATCTTACAATTACCTATCTTGAGTTGTCATGCTTGGTTTGATGATGATCTCTTTGAATCTCTTAGTTGTGTCCTAAATTGTTTCCATTGTTCTCTATCTTGCTACATATATCTTATTTTGATACAACCTTGAGTTTCTTAGTGGTAATCATCTTTTAGTAATGATGCATATATGTTAGTGAGTTATATCCTTTCATGCTTCTGATATTGCATATCTCTTTGTTTGGATATTCCTATGCATCTACTCATAGATTGTTCTTTAACTTGTGAATTTTTTACTATGACCTAGATCCTACTAGTAGTCCTAACTTGTGATATCATCCAATAGTAGTTCATCTACATGTATTTCTAGTCTTATTCATCGAGTGGTATTCAACTGTATGATATGCTTGTATCATGTTTCATACATACCCAAGCTTGTTCCTTGACTTGCATATCTACTATCTTGAGTTACTTGCTTGAATAGCCTTGTGATGAGAAACAAATAGAACTACATTATATGCAGATATTGGAGCATTTAGAGAATTTATGTAGTTTTTGAATGGTCTACTCCAATATCAATTTTTGGTGCAAAACAGTGTTTTTTATGTAGAAACAGACTTCTAAGCAAGACTCATTGCTTATGAGACCTAACGTTTTCTGGGTGAATTTCGTCATCTCAAGGGTCAAAAGTGTGATTTATTAGCTTTCTAAAACACATTATGCAATAATTTCAAATACTTTTTTTATATTTTTCCTTGATTATTACTAGAATTGCATTATGGGTTGTTCAAATGCATGTCTTGATTTTCTTTATATTCTATGCTTGGACAAGCCTCTAGTTTTTTCTCTTCTACTCTCCTTTGTAACAGTTGGTATCTTCTTTTACTAACAAGTTGTGTTTTTCACCCCCTCACTTTTTAAAATGACAAAGGGGGGGAAGAAATGTGTTGTGTAGTGGGAGATGTAAAAGAGGAGAAGACATATATGTAGAACATATATGAGTAGAAGACAAAATTTCTATAAATGATATGAAAGCTAAACATGAAGGAGAAATAGCATCAATTGAGGGGGAGTATGAGAACTCCATGAGCATCGATTGAGAGGGAGCATATGAACTCAATTCTATTGAAAACCCTAGGTTTCTCCAAAGGTATGATTTTACTTGCATGCTTTCAATACGTTATGGAATGGTTTGTCATCTTCAGAAAGGGGGAGAATGTTGACTCAAGGTCAATGTTGACTCAAGGTCTAAGTTGACTAAACCCTTATTTTGATGATGACTAACCATTCCACTCATTTGTATCTAATGCTTCTACTTGACTTATTTTAGATTACGTATAGACACACTCCAGATGCCCTAACTTGCGCATCCTATCTTGGAGAAAAGACAAGTCAAAATCAATGCAAGTGCATTTTTGTGGAAAAGATTTCAAATCCATTAGAATAATGTTGTAAATCACTTGTAATGATTGTATGACTTGTAAGTAAGATTACAATAATCAGAAGCACTTAAAATGAATATTTAAGCACTTTAATGACACTTTTCAAAATGCATCACATGCAGTCTATTTGGCTGAGTTTCCCTCTTAGAAACTCAATCGATGCCTAGGATGGGTGTTGGAATCTACCAGGTTTGGTCGAATTTTCCCCAGGACAAACTTGACTGACACACTACACAGGCAAACCAAATTTAAGCAGTCGACCGAATTCCATCCAGGATAAACTTGACCGACACTTCAAATTTGATTTGTCACGTAGTGCTATCGACCGAGTTTCCCAAAAGTAAACTTGACCGATTACACTATACAAAGTGTGTAGAAAAATTTAGCCATTGGAGTGTTGTAAACATAAAAAATAGATCTGTTGCAATACCCCAAATGACTTGAATTCATCCTGAAGTGTTTCTGTTGTCTAGTAGGCATCCCCAACTATAAATAGGACCTTCTGGGGTTCATCCCATGGTTAACCAAGAACTACGAAAGTCTCTATATTAGAGTTGAGTGCCTCCAAGAGCCTCATATCTCTCTCAAGCTTAATCACTTGCTACATCCATTAGAGAGAGTAAGAGATTTGTAAGAGAGCTAGTACTACATGTATATCTTGTAAGGCTCTCACTTTATCCACCTCCCAATCTCTCATTCAACCTTGAAGATGAATATTTTCTCTCTTAGCTAAGAGAGGTGAAGAATAAGAAGGGAAGGAGTCCCTTGGTGAAATATTTCCCTTGACGAAGGTGAAGTCAAAGGCGGAAGATCCATGAAGAGTGGGTAATTCCTTCAAGGTGAAAGACTTGTGCAAGAGTGAGTAGGTCCTTGGTGAAGGCAGAAGACTCGGTGCAAAGTGGGTAAGTCCTTGTAGTGGTTTAAGACTCTTGGTGATGGATAAGTAAGTCCTTTGGTAGGTTGTTGGATCCCATATCCTCGAAGGGAAGGTTGGGTATCCTTGGCCCGAAAAGGAAGGTCTTATTGTATGTCTTATAATGGAATATAAGCATGCAATGGTTGCAAATCCTAGAGCTTGACATCTCTAGGTAGTGGACTAACTTTCTCCTAGTTTGGAGTTTGGAACCACTCTACATAGCTTGTTCTTGATCTCATTCAATCTCTCTCTCCCTTGCCATGTATGTTTTAGTTGCACTCAAAGTTCATACCAGCCATATCATCTTAGAAATATCTTGAAGGTCTAATGAATTTTTTTAAGTACATTTAGCTCTATTCATAACCCCTCTAGATCCCATCATCTTAGATCCAACACTACATGTATATGAACTACTAGTAGATGAAATCACAAGTCAGGGGTACAAGTAGATCATAGAAAAAGATACACAAGTTAAAGAAAAAGCTATGATTAGAAGAAGAAGAATATACAAGCAAAGACGTGCAATTTCTAAAGCATGAAAGGATATATCTTACTAGCAAATATGCATCAGTTCCAAAAGTTGATTACCACTAAGAAACTCAAGGTTGTATCAAAATAAGATATACAACTATATAGATTTAGCAAGTTAGAGGACAAAGGAAGCAATTTAGATCACAACCAAGAGATTCAAAGAGATCATCATCAAAACATGCATAACAACTCAAGACAAGTAGTTGTAAGATATAGAGATACCACTTTATAGCAAATAGAAAGGTAGAGTTATAGGCAAGATAGGCAATTTAAAGTATGGCACATTGCATATCATAAAAAAAAGGTACCAAGGGAGTGCCAAAGAATAAGACTATCGGTTGAGAATGCCTAGTTGAGAGAGAAATTCTCATCCAAAAATCCATATGTATATTATGTTCACAATATTGCATGTCGAGTTTCTAGGTTAAACTTCTCGGCCGACAACAACTGTTGGCAATACCCATTGGTGCTTGTCAGTCGAGTTTCCTCATGACAAACTCGACCGACAACAACTGCTGCCAAAAAAGCACATATATTTTAGAAAATCATATCTAGAGGTATGATAAAAATATAAACAATGTCCAAACATGTATAAGTAAGTTGATAATGCACTATGAAAGCATCAAGAACAATTTTGAGCAAGAAAGTGATGAGAATTGCAATATACCAAATTTGACTAAAAAATCACATGTATAGTGCATACAAACTTGGTAATGAAAAGCTATTATTGGATATGAGAAAGGATATCATTACCTCTATTCTTACCATTTCTTTTCCACTTATTGCCACACTTTACACATTTCACCTTTCTTCTTTTATGTGAATTGAGAAACCAATTTGCAAATCAACAACTCATGGCAATCCAATTGCAATTGACCTACAAGAAGAAAGATGAAATGATCCCCAATCATATTTTTGAGTCTGAAGGGGTTAGCTTAGCAAACCAAGTCCTATTACTCTTGGGTGCTTTCCTAAAAGGGCAATATGTAGAATAATGACCAATTTCATTGCAATGATTACATGAGCCCTTAGCCTTGGAACTAGAGGATTCTTCATTGAAAATTGAAGGTCCTTTGTATTTGTTGTTCCTTTGTCTACTATCAATTCCAAAGTCATATCTACCCATTTGTTCGGTAGTATGATCTAGGATTTGATTAAGATTCTTTTTATCATCTAAGAATCTTTGCATAGAGGATATCAAACTATGATTATCATGCATAAGAGAAGTAATAGTAGAAGATAATTGGTTTATATCATCTCTATCAGGAAAGAGATCTATTTTTAAGAAAAGAGCTTTGGTCATATAAGAGTCTTTTTCAATATGAAGAGCAGAAACATCATTCTCTTTACTAGTATAACTAGAACAAGATTCAATGACATTGATTTTAGCAAGCAAGGAAGCATTTTCTTTTTCAAGCAAAAAAATATTAAAAAGATATATACTATTTTTAGATTATTTTTCTTGCAAAACAAAATCTTTGTCCTCTTTTTTATTTTTAAGAATACTAATATTAAGCATGAGAAAATTCATAATTTTAGTATGCTCTTCATTACAACTAGGCATAAGAGGTTGAGCTCATAGAAATCTAATATTAACAAGTAAGCTAACATTTTCAAGTTGAAGAACATCTACTCGACCAAGATAAGCATTGTTTTCAATCTCAACACTATAGAATTTCACTTCAAGTTCTATAAAATACTTTTGAGATCATTAGCATGTTCAAGATCATTCTTTTCTTCATGCAAGTTATCAACAATTGTTGCAAGCTTTTTCTTTTTTAGTAGATTTAAGAGAGGCACGAGTAACTTGAATAATTGCAATTAAAGATTATTTATCTAAAGAGTTTAGATTTACATCATTGAATCTTCATGTGCACTTGCCATGCGAGAAAAATGGCATTCTCCATCTTCTCTAGAGATTGAGCTAGATAATCCACTAGATTCTTTAGTTGATCTTGAGTTGGAGGAGTCACTCGAGTTGTTGTGTCATTTCTCCTTCTTCTTGTGCTTCTCTTCCCTTCTCTTGTGATGATTGGTCTTTTTGCCTTGTGGATAATCTTCCTTAAAGTTACCCTTCTTTCCACATTGGAAGCACCGAGTAGAGGAGGAAGACTTGCCTTTGTAGAATCTACCCTTGGAGTACATTGCATCTTCTTCAACTTGAGAGGATGGAGAGGCTTGACTAACAATAGCTTCAATTTGAGCTTTGATTTCAGCATTCTTCATTCTCTTGAGCTCTTTCTCTTCTTCTCTTTCTTCTTCCTCTTGCTTGTCAAGTATAACTTTATGGTCTTGAGGATTTCTTATGAATTCTCCTATAGGAATATCACCAAGACTCTTTGTTTCTTCAATGGAGGTCACCTTACATTGCCACTTCTTGAAGAGAGTTCTAAGGATATTTGAATTTATCTCTCCTCAATCCATAGGATGACCTAGAACGATAAGACCATTCATAATGGTGATGAGCCTTGAGTACATCTCGGCTACCCTTTCCTCCTTTCCCATCATGAAGTTTTCAAGAAGCCCTTCGAGCATATATACCTTGATTTCCATCACTTGCTTTGTCCCCTCATAAGTGACACATAGATTTCTCCATATCTCATCACAAGAAGAAATTTGGTTGAACTCAGTGGGGGAAAGAGAGGCATATAGAATTTTGATGGCTCTTGCAATCAAGGTTTCTTTCTTCAAAGTAGTTTCATCCCATTGCATCTTTGTCTTCGGTAGCTTGTATGGAAGATCCACCATTCTCCATAGCTTAAGACATGATCCTTGGATGTAGTATTGTAATCTTTTATTCCAATAGAGGAAGTTTCTCCCATGAAAGATTGGAATGTTGATGAGGTATCTCCCACCTTGATGATTGCCCATCTTCTCCTACTTGTGGAAGTATGCTTGGAGAAGTCCCGCTCTGATACCACTTCTCGGATCAATGGGATATGGGGGGTGAATAGAGCTAAAACACTTAAACCAAATTCATTAGACCTTCAAATTATATCAATAGATAAGGTTGCATATATGGAATTCGAGTACAACTAAACATGCATAACAAGGATGAGAGAGAATGAATAAGAACGAAAACACAAGCTATGCATAGTGTTTCCAAACTCCAAACTAGGAGAGTGTACATGACGTGGTTTATTATCGTACTAACAAATTCACTCAGGGTTGAAATCCCTGAGCTTTTACTAAAACCTTGTGCAATAATACCACCCGCAAGCGGACGGGTCTTATCACAGTATAGTTAAGGATCGAATCCCAAGAGACAATGTTTTTAAGAATTGTTTCTAGTCTAGTCTAGTTCAAATAAGGCTAACATTTAAAATGATAGGTTGATTTGAGGTTAATTAAACTAAATGCAGGAAAGTAAAGAGTAGGATTAAAACTGATCTAGATAAATGATATGGAATCGCTAGGATGGTTCCGAGTTTCACCACCACTACTCATGCAAATACACCCAAACATCAAACATCCAGGCAAGATATAACCATCCAAATGGAGCTGCTGCAAAACCCCCCATACGGGCGTTAGGCTTGCGTAAGCATCACCTTAGGTATCAGATGTCTCATCACCATCTGGATCACTCGCTTACAGCTCTGAAGATATAGAAATCCAACTGAAAATGTGGCCCTCCCTGAGGGATGTTTAGGCACACAGAAGCATCATCGTGGGCTAGATGGCTCGTCTCCTCACGGATCATACACTTACGACCTCAAGGAATCCCTTTCTATTTCTAGTCAGGGAGTCAACCGTGATAATCGACATTCTACCCTACATAAAGAAGTTCTCACAACATAGGGAAGAACAAGATGAAAACAAGCAGGTAACCAATCTATAAACATTAACGATTAACAACGAAATGAAAAGTTATATACATTGCCATGGAATGTTTAATAAGAGAACATGCTTGCATGGACAGCGGGGCTAGTCCCCGCACCCCGGAAAAAAAGAACTACTCGCTCATGATGCGAGAGACAAGAAGAACAAGAGAGAGGGAAGGTTCCGCCATGATCATGATGCAGAAGGTAGTCGTAGCTCGGTGAAGATGATTCGGTCTTCTACATCGTGTCAGAGTAGATCTGGATGAGGAGGACGAACCACCAAGGCATACCGGGTAGCTCTTCTTCTCCTCCTTCTTTTCTCGTCTTAACCTTCTTGCTTGCAGCAAAAGGAGCAGTAGGTGGAGTAGCAATGGAATGGACGTGGATGTATCTGGATCGAACCTTGTGTTTGGGCTTTCTAGCGGCATCCTAGATCCCATCTCTCAAATGAGGACCTTGCTGGTCCTATTTATAGGCTTGAATGGCCTCTTCACGTTTTTTACGTGAGGATACTTCACACAGTTTTGGGTCCAAACGGTTTGGAGTAAAGTTCCTCCAACAGGTCTTCATCCAAACAGTCTTGGAGTCTTAACGGTTTTGGAACTCGCATCCAAACGGTCTTGGAGACCGATTGGACTGATCAAACGGTTTTGGCTTCTTTGCTCTAACGGTCTTGTATATTGATCAGTTTTGTGCCCCAAACGGTTTGGGTCTCTAGCGTTCTTCTCCTCCAAATGGTCTCACGGTCGTGCACCACCAAACGGTCTTCATCGTCCAAACGGTTTGGAGATGCAAATGGTCTTGAAGATCGATGGGTTCCAATCGGTCTTGAGACCGAATGGTCTTGTCTCCAAATGGTCTTCGTTGTCTAAACGGTCTTTGTCTTCAACCAGTCTTGGCTCCAAGCGGTCTTCATTGTCCAAATGGTCTTTGTCTCCAACCGGTCTTGGCTCCAAACGGTCTTCGTCATCCAAACGGTCTTGAGTCCAAATGGTCTTGGGGACCGTTTGGGCAGGTGACAGGTGGAGGACCGTGTGAGTGAATGGCTAAGACTGAGAGGTCAAAACCGAATGGGTAGACCGCTAGGGAAAACCATTTGGTAAAGAACGATTGATCAAGACTGAATAGGCAAAACCATTTGGTCAAGACCGATTGGTCAAGACTAAGGTTGAGAGGATCTTTGGTGAGACCTAGTTGATGGTTGGTCCTCATCATGACCTCCATAAAATCAATATAAATCCCGTTAATAATCTTGATAATTGAATCAATTAAGAAATCTTGCATTTTGTGAGATTTAGGAGATGAAATCGAAAGTATTGAATCGAATTGGTCCCAAAAAGGTGACTGAAAATCATGATGAATAAAGATTCATCAGAATACCCCAAACTTAAATGTTGCTCATCCTCGAGTAACACAAAATCTGAAACAGTTGCCAATTGAATACTTTCAAATCGTGTGATTGCCTCCTCTTCACATCACGATTGCTTCTCTCTGCTCAGTATGACTAAGCATCTCAACTTCCTGAGACCACTGAACACATCTTACCATATCTTCATTCCTGAGTTTGTTTTCCAACATCACTTCCTCCTCACTTTTTCCAACAAGTATTTCTAAGAGTTTTGTAAGAGTCCAGAGATACCCGCAGAACAACAAGTGTGCACCTGATCTGACACTGGTGTTTTTCAGGATAGTGGAGGCATTCATTGTGCCTTTAGGTGGAAAAGGGAGTGAAGGGTGGTATGGAAGGAAGAATTAAATCTCTCCTCTATTTGACTTGAGATTTTTATTATATCTTTGCAATTTCATTTATTGAATTTTTTGGTGAGAATCTCTCCTCTATTCGACTCGAGATTGCATTTATTTGTGTGCGCTTTGGCATTTTTCTTGGTGGTACGCCCCTATTAATTTGTAAGGGGTATGGAAGAATTGTATATAGAGGGAAGTGGCGTGCCACCCCGAACTTAGGGTTTGGCACTATTTTGGCTATTTTTGTTTCTTTTTTATGGATGGAGGGGTATGAAGATGATAGAAGAAGTGTAGAAGAGAGTTCAGATCAGAATGCAACTTGATTTACAATTATGTGCACCGGGTCATTCTCTTTATCGTACTCTGTTCAAATAATAACTTGATGAGGATCTGATGGGGGTTCCATGTTATTGTTCCACTAGTCAGTTAGGAAGCATGATGTGTTTGATCCATATCAGTTCGACGGACACTTACCCTTTTTGCAGAAGGATCATGATGTTAGGATTCATAAGCTTCACAAGATGATTTCAATCAATAGGCTAGTTTTTAGAAGGTGGTCCTTTTGAGGATCTACTTCGAATGAGGAGGGTATAATGATTCAAAATGCATAGAGTGAGAAACCAGCCAGCTAGGTGATGGCTTTTATTGAAACAGAAGGCATCAAAACTTCATCAAGAATCTGTTCAATTTCTTTGAAAAACTTTAAAATTTTGAAAATTTTGATCAAAAAATGCAACGGTGAAATCTTTAGTCTTGAAAAGGATGGGTGTAGGTGGAAAGTAAAATACCTACCACCCACCCTCCACCCCGAACTTATAAATTTGTTTGTCCCGAGCAAACTCAAAATCCGAGATGGAGGGGAAAATTCATGCCGATTGGACCACCAGATGAGGTTGCATTCCATTCAAAGTGTGTCCTCCATCTAAAAATCTCAAGAATGAAGACTAATCAGAACTCAATATTGCATCTCGCGATGTGATATTTATTTAGTGCAATATATCTAAAAGGTAAAAACAAAATTAAGGAAAATTTCTAAAAAGTAAAAGTGAATTTATTGATCGGGTTGCCTCCCGACAAGCGTTTTTGTTTTATGTCAATGGCTCGACTTGATTTCTTCAACTTTATGGTGGATATGTTGGATTGGTGAGTTCCAGCATTACTTCAGTTTTTGTGTCAGCTAAGGTGAAATATCTCTTTAAGCGTTGAAAATTTTCCACAAATTATCCTGACTTTTCACTCCATAAAGACAAGGCACCATGTGGGTACATGCTTTTGACAATGTAAGGTCCAGACCAGTGAGAACGGAGTTTCCCTGGGAATAACTTTAGTCTTGAGTTGAACAATAGAACTTGGTCTCCCACTTATATGTCCTTTCTTTTCAGGTGACCATCGTGCCAAAGTTTGGTGCGTTCTTTGTAGATTCTTACATTTTTTAAAGTTGTCATCTGGAGTTCTTCCAGTTCCTAAAGTTTAAGAATCCTAGCTTGGCCAGCTTTCTTCATATCAAAATTTAGTTGTTTTATTGCCCACCATGCTTTGTGTTTGAGTTCTACAAGAAGGTGGCATGACTTCCCATAGATTAACCGAAATAGTGTACTACCAAGGGGAGTCTTAAGAGCAGTAAGGTAGGCCCACAATGCGTCATTGATTTTTACTGACCAATCTTTTCGATTGCAGCCTACTGTCTTTTCCAAAATAGCCTTGAGTTGACGGTTAGAAACCTCTACCTGTCCACTTATTTGTGGATGGTAGGGTGAGGCTACTTTGTGTGTTACACCATATTTTCTTAGCAAAGCTTCAAAGCTTCTTTCCAGGAAATGAGATCCTTTGTCGGATATCACGGTGTGTGGGACTCCGAAACGGGGGAAATAATATCTTTGAACATTTTGATGATGGGTTTGGAATTGTTAGTGATGGTTGGTATGGCTTCTACCCATTTTGAGACGTAATCTACCGCCATTAGGATGTAGGAAAATCCATGAGAAGATGGGAATGGATCCATGTAGTCCACACCCCAAACATCAAATATCTCGACTTCTTGCCACAAATTTAGTGGCATCTCATCTCTCTTTGTTATGTTACACGTTTGCTGACACTTGTCACATGATAAGACAAAGTTGTAGGAATCGTTGGATATGGTTGGCCAAAAGAAACCACATTGTAAAACCTTCAAGGCAGTTTTCTTAGAACTCATATGGCCTCCAACTGGGCCTGAGTGACATTGTTCTAAAATGAGTTGGGCTTCTTCTTTAGTGATACAACGTCTATAGAGACCATCAGCACAGAGTTTGAAGAGGTATGGCTCGTCCCAGTGATATTGCTTCACATCATGCATGAATTTCTTTAGTGCATTCCTGATGCATTCAGGGTGGATGACACCAGTAGCAAGGTAGTTCACATAGTCCGAGTACCAAGGAGTGGCTTCTGTAACCTTCATAAGATGGTCGTCCAGAAGAGATTTGTTAATCAGGATCTTCTCAGTTTCCAGGGTGTGGATGCGACTGAGGTGATGTTCCACAACATTCTTTGTACCTTTCTTATCTCTTATCTCCAGATCAAATTCTTGTAGGAGGAGAATCCATCTTTTTAACCTGAGTTTAGCATCTTTCTTCACTAGGAGGTAACGGATAGCGGCATGATCTATGTAGACAATGACTTTTGAACCAATGAGATAGGATCTGAACTTGTCAAAGGTATACATGACTGCCAGGAGTTTTTTCTCGGTAGTTGCATAATTTCTCTGAGCTTCGTCGAGGGTTTTCGATGCATAGTAGATCGAATAATGTTTCTTTTCTATGCATTGTCCTAAAACAACACCCACATCATAATCATTGGCATCACACATAATTTCAAATGGGTGATCCCAATCGGGAGCTCTGATGATGGGTGTTGTTGTAAGAGCATGCTTTAGGTTGTTGAAACTTTTAACACATTCTTCATCAAAGTGGAATTTGACATCCTTTAGTAATAGATTCGTCATAGGTTTGGTTATTTTGGAGAAATCCTTAATAAATCGTCTGTAAAAGCCTGCATGACCTAGGAATGCATGAACCTCTTTTACACTTGTTGGGATGGCGAGTTTGGAGATCACTTTAATTTTTTCTCTATCTACTTCGATACCTCGGCAGATGACTCTATGACTAAGGACAATGTCTTCTTTTACCATAAAGTGACACTTCTCCAAATTTAACACAAGATGTGCTTCTTCACACCGTTTGAGGACAAGGGAGAGGTTCTTTAGGCATGAGTCGAAAGAATCTCTGTATACGGAAAAATCATCCATAAATACTTCCATGACAATTTCAGTGAGACCGGCGAATATGCCCGCCATGCAATGTTGGAAAGTTGCAGGCGCGTTGCAGAGACTGAATGACATCCTTCTAAAGGCATATGTTCCAAATGGGAAAGTAAAAGTAGTTTTCTCTTGGTCATCTGGATGTATAGGAATTTGATAGAATCTAGAGTAACCATCGAGATAGCAGAAATAATCTTGGTGGGCTAACCTTTCTAGGACTTGGTCAAGAAAATGCATTGGGAAATGATCATTACGAGTCACCTTGTTCAACTTCTTGTAATCAATACACATCCTCCACCCTGTGACTGTTCAAGTGGGGATGAGTTCATTGTCTTCATGTTGTATCACTGTATTCCCACCTTTCTTCGGGACAACGTGCATAGGACTTACCCATAGTGAATCGAAGATTGGATAGATAATTCCTATCTTGAGCAACTTTATAACTTCAAGGCGTACAACTTCTTTCATATTTGGATTAAGCTTCCTTTGGTGTTCAACAGTTGGCTTGTGATCTTCCATCATGGGGATTTTGTGCATGCATAGTGCTTGATGGACCCTGGTGAGATCACTCATCTTGTAGCATATGGCTCTTCTTCTTTCTTTTAATTCCGTCAAGAGTTTATCTTCTTGTTCTATTGTTAGATCTGAATTAATGATGAATGGATAGACTTTGAGGTCATCTAGAAACACATACTTCAATTCCTTGGGTAGGGGCTTCATTTCAAGAGCTCGTGGTTTCTCACATGATTCTTCAGTAACATCCACAGCTTTTAGTTCCTCAATCTTGGCTTCAGGATCTTCTTCAGCAGTATCGAGGTGGAAAACATAACTTTTCACTTGTTTGTCAACTAAACTTTCTGCATTCGGATCAGTAAGGGTCATCCCTAAAGGATCTTCTTATTCATAATCCTCTTGCGTGAGGAGTGACATCTTCTCTATGCACTCAATCAAGTAAACTTCTTTTTACATGCTTGGTCTTCGCATACTTTCAAAAACTTTGAATTCGAGAGTTTCTTTATCTAACTGAGCAGCAAAGTTCCTGCTTCAACATCAACCAGAGCTCTTGCAGTGGTGAGGAATGGACGTCTAAAGATGAGAGGGTATCTAGTGTCTTCCTTGATGTCCATGGTGACGAAATCACATGGAATATAGGAATCTTTGCCTACCTTGACAGGGACATCTTCAATGATACCCAAAGGAAGGGTTACAGTGTTATCTGTGAGTTGTATGGTCATGTCAGTTGGGAGAAGTTCTAAAAACCCTATCCTTTTATAAAGGCTAAGTGGCATGATGGAAATGCTAGAACCAAGATCGGCCAGTCCTTTCTTATAGGAAGAATCACCGATGTGGCAAGAAATCCCAAAAGATCCTAGATCTTTCTGCTTCTTGGGCATCTTACTCTAGATGATATTTGAAGTAGTTGTGGCCAACTTGATTGTCTCATACTCTTCAGTTATATATTTCCTTGTGAGAAGTGACTTCAAATACTTTGTCTAGGCTGGTATCTCAGCCAGCGCATCTAGGAAGGGTATATCAACATGAAGCTTTTTCATATCTTTCTTGAATTTATTGAAACGAGTGTCGAGCTTAGTTTGCTTCAAACGAGATGGGAAAGGTGGACGAGGCTTGTATACTGGCACATCTAGCTCTGGTGTTTCAATTTATTCATTAATAGGTTTTTCATATCTTGGCTCGGCTGTCTTATTAGCATTCACCGGTTCTTTTGGTTGAGACTCAGGTGTTGTTGGGTCTTGGACAATCACAGGTTCATCCTCGTCTGTAATAACCACAGGTGTTGTGACAGGAGGATCATAATAGTCTTTTCCAGACCTAGTGGTGATGGCTTTCAGTTACTCTGGGTGCTTGGGATTGTTCTCTGGTTGGCCAGCAATGGCTCCAGCAGGTGGCTTCATGCTAGCTACAAGTTGAGCTAATTGAGATTCAATAGCCTTCTGGTGGGCTTGTTGGTCAGCTATCATAGTTTGTTGTCTAGCTATTAATGTTTGTTGTGACTATAACATCTTCTCAATGGATGATAACTTGTCATCAGGAGAAATGGGGCTAGCTTGTTGCCCTTGTTGTTGGTTCTGGTAAGAGACTTGGTTGAGATTCTGTAATTGAGAATTATTCTGATAATTGTTGTAGTTCCTATTTTGAAAGTTACCCCTAAAATTTCCTTGATTTTCAAAACTTTGTTGTTGGTTATACTGGAATCCTGGTGGCCCTCACTGTTGATTATTTTGACCAAGTTGTCACGATTTTTCCGCTCCTAAAGGATTTCCATATTGAAAATTAGGATGGTTCCTATTTTGATTTGGATTGTAGTATCCTTGACCAGGAATGGTGTTGACAGTATTAAGATTTTCCAATTGACTATTATCTCCTTGGCCACATGCGTTGCTAAGAACAGCATCATGGAGAACATTGCATGCTAAAATGGAATGATCAGTACCTTTACATGCTTCACAAAACAATGAAGCTGACTTGATCTGTTCTTATTGTTGAGGGGGTGAACATACTCTTCCAAATGCAGCAAGGGACGATTCGATATGGTCTTGCTTAGCAACTAAGAGTTTGAGGGTTTCAGTGATAGACTTGTATTCTGGAATAACTTCAGCCATAGCTACCTTCAATACTCCCTTACCTATAGATCTATCCCAATTTGCTTGATTTTCAGCTCCAAGGGTGACAACCTTCAATGTGCTGTCATAACTTTGATGCATGAAGTTCCCTCCATATGAAGAATCTAAGAATCTCTTGATATCATCATCCACACCCCTAAAGAAGATCTCAATGAGTTGATTCTTAGGAATTCCATGGAATGGACACTTGCATAGAAGATCTTTATATCTTTCCCATGCTTCAGTAAGGGATTCTCCAGGGGCTTGAGTGAACATTGTTATTCGACCCCTAATTTTATAGGTGACAGAAAGAGGGTAAATTTTTTCCAAAAAAATGTTTTACAATTGTTCCCATGTAGTGATGGGCTTGCATTGCAAGGAGTTGTACCAAATTATAGCTCTATCAGTAAGCGAATACTTGAAAAGACGGAGTCTAATGGCATCGTCAGACACTCCATTTTGCTTTGTCATAGCATATAGATCAATAAACCTTAGAAGATGTTCTTGACTATCTTCTCCTTGTTTACCATAGAATGGGCTGTTTTGAAGCAAGGTAATCCAATGTGCTCGTATCTCAAAGTTGGGAGCATTAATGGGAGGAGGTTGAACTGGGTGATGAACATCAGCAGCTTTAGGGATTGAGAACTCCCTAAGATCCTTTTACAGTTCTGCTGCTTGTGCTGTTAGGATTTCTTCTTGAACTGCAACTCTGGCTTCTTGCACGAGCCTATCTCTTTGTGCAGCAAGGGCTTGAGAAACCCTTCGGGCTATTTCCTCCTCTTGAGCCATTCTTGCTTGATTCTCTCTGTTTAGACGATGAAAGGTCTTGTCTATCTCTAGATCAAAGCTAGCAGAGAGTCTGGGACTGTTCAAACGGTGCATACACTAGTCTTTTGGATGTACCTAAAATGGAAAAGTTTCAAAAATGAGATCCATGGAATAGAGTCAAATTCAAGTGAATGATCAATTGTATCAAAAGAAAAACAAAAACCTAGATTAGCCTTAAAAGAACTAGATTTGTCTAACTGATTTCGTTGTCCCTGGAAACGGCGCCAGAATTTGACGTGGTTTATTATCGCACTAACAAATTCACTCAGGGTTGAAATCCCTGAGCTTTTACCAAAACCTTGTACAATAATACCACCCGCAAGTGGATGGGTCTTATCGTTGTATAGTTAAGGATTTAATCCCAAGGGACAACATTTTTAAGAATCGTTGCTAGTCTAGTCTAGTTCAAGTAAGGCTAATATTTAAAATGATAGGTTGATTTGAGGTTAATTAAACTAAAAGCAGGAAAATAAAGAGCGGGATTAAAGCTGATCTAGATTAATGATATGGAATCGCTGGGATGGTTTCAGGTTTCACCACCACTACTCATGCAAACACACCCAAACATTAAACATCCAGGCAAGATATAACCTTCCAAATGGAGCTGCTGTAAAAAACCCCATACGGGCGTTAGGCTTGCATAAGCATCACCTTAGGTATCAGATGTCTCGTCACCATCCAGATCACTCGCTTACAGCTCTGAAGATACAGAAATCTAACTAAAGTTGTGGCCCTCCCGAAGGGATGTTTAGGCACATAAAAGCGTCATTGTAGGCTAGATGGCCCGTCCCCTCACGGATCATACACTTACAACCTCAAGTAATCCCTTTCTATTTCTAGTCAGGGAGTCAACCGTGCTAATCGACATTCTACCCTACATAAAGAAGTTCTCGCAACATAGGAAAGAACAAGATGAAAACAAGTAGGTAACCAATCTAAAAACATTAACGATTAACAACGAAATGAAAAGTTATATACATTGCCATGGAATGTTTAATAAGAGAACATGCTTGCATGGGCAGCGGGGCTAGTCCCCGCACCCCAGCGAAAAGGAATTACTCGCTCATGATGTGAGAGATCAGAAGAACAAGAGAGATGGAAGGTTCTGCCATGAGCATGATGCAGAAGGTAGTCACAGCTCGGTGAAGATGATGCGGTCTTCGACGTCGTGTCGGAGCAGATCTGGACGAGGAGGAAGAACCACCAAGGTAGACCGGGCAGCTCTTCTTCTCCTCCTTCTTTTCTCATCTTGACCTTCTTGCTTGAAGCAAAAGGAGAGGCAGGTGGAGTAGCAATGGCATGGACGTGGATGTATCTAGATCGAACCTTGCGTTTGGGTAGCCTGGCAGCGTCCCAGATCCCATCTCTCAAATGAGGACCCTGCTGGTCCTATTTATAGGCTTGGATGGCCTCTTCACATTTTTGACGTGAGGATACTTCACACGGTTTTGAGTCCAAACGGTTTGGAGTAAAGTGCCTCCAACCGGTCTTCATCCAAATGGTCTTGGAGTCTTAATGGTTTTGGAACTCACGTCCAAACGGTCTTGGCTTCTTTGATCTAACGGTCTTGTATACTGATCGGTTTTGTGCCCCAAACGGTTTGGGTCTCCGGCATTCTTCTCCTATAAACGGTCTCACGGTCGTACGCTGCCAAACGGTCTTCATTGTCCAAACAGTTTGGATATGCAAACGGTCTTGAAGACCGATGGGTTCCAATCGGTCTTGAGACTGAACGGTCTTGGCTCCAAATGGTCTTCATTGTCCAAACGGTCTTTGTCTCCAACTGGTCTTGGCTCCAAACAGTCTTCATTGTCCAAATGGTCTTTGTCTCCAACCGGTCTTGGCTCCAAATGGTCTTCATCGTCCAAACGGTCTTGGGGACCATTTGGGCAGGTGGCAGGTGGAGGACCGTGTGAGTGAATGGCTAAGATCGAGAGGTCAAAACCGAATGGGTAGACTGCTAGGGCAAACCGTTTGGTAAAGAACGATTGATCAAGACCGAATAGGCAAAACCGTTTGGTCAAGACCAAGGTTGAGAGGATCTTTGGTGAGTTCTAGTTGATGGTTGATCCTCATCATGACCTGCATAAAATCAATATAAATCTAGTTAATAATCTTGATAATTGAATCGGTTAAGAAATATTGCATTTTGTGAGATGAAATCGAAAGTATTGAATCGAATTGGTCCCAAAAAGGCGACTGAAAATCATGATGAATAGAGATTCATCAGTACATCCACTACCTAGAGAGGTAAACCTCTAGGATTTTTCAACCATTTCTCAATCCTTATAGTCCATTATAAGAGTTATGACATATGACCTTCCTTTTCTGGGACAAGGATATCCAACCTTCCTTTTGAGGACAAGGGAGCCAATAACCTCACAAAGGACTTACGCATCAATGACCATGATACTTCTACCTCACCAAGGACTTACTCACTTTTACAATAAGTCTCCCACCTTCACCAAGGACTTACCCACTCTTGCAACAAGTTTTCCACCTTAAAGGAACTACCAACTCTTGACTTGGATCTTCTGTCTTTTACTTCACCTTCACCAAGGAGGAGCTTACACCAAGGGACTCCTTCCCTTCTTCTTCTTCTTCACCTCTCTTAGCCAAGAGAGAAAAACTCCATCTTCATAGTAGAAAGGGAGAGATGGAGATGGAGGAAGTGAGAGCCTCATAAGATATACATGTAGGACTAGCTCTCTTGCAAACATCCTACTCACTCTAATGGATGTAGCAAGTGATTAAGATTAAGAGTGGAAGGAGGCTCTTGGAGGCTTTCAACTATAATATAGGGACCTTCACAGTTCTTGTCTAACCATGGGATGAAGCGCAAGGGCTCCTATTTATAGTTGAGGATGCCTACTAGCTAGTAGAACCACTTAAGGATGAATTTAGTCATTTAGGAGTGTTACCACAGATCTATTTTTGAATCTTGCACCACTCCAACAACTAGAAACACTTTTTCTGCACATTTTGTACAATGTAGACAATCGAGTTTTGGTAAAGGTAACTCGACCTATAGCACTATGCGACAAAGCAAATTTGAGTTGTCGGTCGAGTTTATCATTGATGAAACTCGGCCGATGGCTTAAATTTTATTTGCCTATGCAGAGGTGTCAGTCGAGTTTGTCCTAGGGAAACTCAGATGACCCTAGTAGTTCTCAAGATCCATCAAGGGTGTTGGTCAAGTTCATCCTAGATGAATCTCGGTCAACAAAAGTCTTTATGATGAATTTTGGAAAGTTCCATAAAAGTTCTTAAATATTTGATATAAGTGCACTTGATTTTTCTAAGCTTAATTACAAGTCATATAATCATTACAAGTGATTTACAACATAATTCTAATAGATTTGAGGCATTTTCAACAAAAGTGCACTTGCATTGATTTCGATTTGTTTTTCTCCAAGCTAGGATGCACAATTTTAGGCATTGGAGTGTGTCTATACCTAATCTGAAATCACTCAAGTAGAAGCATTAGACACAATAAGTGGAATGATTAGTCATTATCAAAACCAAGAGTTTAGTCAATTTAGACTTGGACTCAACAAAATTGGCTAAAAGGGGGTGTTTTATGCAAACTAAAGTAAGATCACTAATCCACGCTTAAAACAATAAAAATGACCATTATGTTCTAAAATGGTGGCAATCAAAACCCATTATTCAACCAAACCCCAATTTAAGACTCTAAGTTCTATAACGGATTCTTTTTCCACAATATTAACCATTCCACATATATGTATCATTTCACATTTGGGGGAATAAGTTGTCATGGTTTTTGTTTATGTTGAATCCTATTACATTGAGTCATTTACAAAAGTTTCATTCAAAAGTATAACCAATATAGTTGACTTTGCCACAAATATATAGAAAGTTCTCTTGATTAACATATCTTGGAAAGATAAATGAAATTTCATTCTAAACATGTTAATATCAATTTATATGTATTTAAATGAATAGTGTATAAGTAAGATAATCTAACAAGACCTTATAGTTTGAATTCCCTTACTTTCATTTGAATTCACCTAAATCCTTTTTCTCAAATCAAGATTCAACAACATTAATTTGCTTCAACTTTTTATTTTTGCATAAATAAAGATATGAAACAACTATTCAATCACTCATGTACTACACAAGTAGGTGAAATCTAGTTCAAGAACATATTCTTTCTCCAAGATCCTCCTTTGTAGATTTCTCACAAAAACTCATTACTTTGCCATCAGTCTAGGCAAGAAAGAAGAAATAACGAAAAGAAGGTAACAAATAGACTTTCGTTGATTATTTGTAAAGAAGTTTCCAAGAGGGTCTATCTTATGGAAGTGGGGAAAAAAGAGCGATTATATTATTCTCCCAAAATTTTATGTAAAATCACAACTCTTTCTGATGTAATCCATCAAGATATCCATCACACCAGCTCTCCTTCATATTTAATGCCTAAACATTATAGCATTATTTTAAGGCATCTAGGCTCATATTACACATCATTAGAGGTGCTTGGTTAAATTATATTTATATCATTTATATTTTTGTTATGCAACTTGCCTAAAGGCCAAACCAACTTTTAAGTAGTCTGGCAACAACCAACTTCCCGTTAACTATATTGGGTCATCAACGACCTCCAACAAGTCATATTGTTCTAATCTCATCAAAATCTCACCCAAATCATTCAAAGGTCATGTCGATCTTTGTGTATCAAGCAAAACATCATCATATAGGCCAAAATTTTAATGACAACCAACCCTATCAACTTTCCGAACAACATACTTGTGTTAAAGGCCTAAACATTGACCTTGTGCTCCTCAAATATCCAAATAGGGTCTAAAACAACCCTATTTCACTCTCTGATGATCAGAGATAGCAGTAGTGATTCATTTATTAATTTTCCTTTAATATTAACTTGTTATGTGATATAAATGCCCCAAAAATTGTACTTCTACAGAAGTCATGGTTTTGCTCCACCAAACCCTAACCAGCCAACTCAAAATTGAATAAAACATGTAGCTTCTACTGTAACCAATCAAACATTTATTCAATACTAAATTAAGTGAAATGACATAATGAAGTGGTAAAATGGGTTAAGGTTAAAATAGAAAACATGATCTTTGCAAAACACATACATGAAACTGATCCAGTGGGTCACACATTGAGTCCACCCACATAGCCCACAAAATAAAAGAAAAAGTGAATTCTTTTCTTGTAGAGATTGTTATACATGCAATATAAACAAAAAGGGCAAAAAGAGATGGTGAATAGTCATAAAAGATGCTCCACGCTTTTGTACCTTTTGTATAATGATGTCACAGTCTATCTAGTCAGCACCACAGTTACTTGAAAAAACATTTAGTTAGGAGAGAGGCACTAGTAAAGTCAACACGGATGTGCATGTCATCTATCTAATCAAATAATAAGATGTTAACAAGGCTTTGGGAGTGGAGACCATCGGGTCATGTACCAAGAAAGGCCACATGAACTTCATTCGGGACCTTTAACCCACCTCATAAAGGGTAACACAAACTAAGTCATGTCAAATCTATAGCCATGTATTCTGCAACAATGCACAACATGATCAACAAAGTCATTGAGGTCTATGATGTTGGAAAGAAAGCAATGTTCAACATCTGCGTACAACGGGATCATTAGCATATACTAAGTGATATATTGATAATCAATAGGTGACATGGACAAACCAAGACCATAAATGGTAACACAATACAAGCCTTGTGCCTACTCAGAATGGAGTGAATCAAGGATGGCTAGTTGCCATTAGGAGAGTTCACTTGAAGTGAGTTGTTGGATGATTGTTTTGTAGTAAGTATATTACAAAATAGATAGGATCTTTGAAGTGACAAAAGGCATACATGACAACTTGGACCAGCAAAAAGATGGTAATATATTATAGATGCATGTGCAATAATGAAGGAGTCTCTTATAGGTACATATCCAACCTCTCATAGAATATGGTCTTGGAGTTCCTAAGTGTGGATCCTATAGGAAACATAGTCAAAGTTGTTGACAACATGAGAATATTTGATACTCAAACCTTCTTTAGGAATAATGGTCAAGTACCACCATAGATGACCAAAGCTTGGGCCATCACCAACCATAATGCATGCTAGCATCGATGAAGCCACGATCGAAATTATTCAATGCAAAGCTAATAGAAGTTAGGAGTGTAAAAAACAACTCTGGCATCCCAAACTTGACCAAAGAAAATAATCTCACATTATGGGTCTTGAAGAAAAGACAAGGGACCCATCATGGTAATAGTTTTGGCCACACTTTCCTTAAGAAGCTCCATAACAAAACCTAGATCTTTAGAAACAAGACCTCCTAAAATCTTCACTCCACGAGTAGGATGGAATATGTCAGAGTTGGAACATACCCAACTCTGGCTCTCTTCTAGGGTCATCTAAAGACCAAAATATTTTTGTATTCTTAATATTAATATGAAGTCAAAATTCTAGACCTTGTTATTGGATAATAGATATTTCCTTGGAGACTTCCACATCATCAACAATTAGGGTGACGTTGTCAACATATAAACCAAGAAGGTCAATGTGGCATTCATCTTTTCGTTACTATATATAAGAGGATGAAGAGTCAACAAAAAGGGGTGGCCCCTACAAATCACCTCATTGGACACCAATTGTGGAGAGAAGAAGCTCACACTATACCATGTAGAGATGAGCTTGGAGCTATAACAAAATTCAAACAACATGGAATATTTGATCAATGAAGACAAACCTCCTAAAATATGGTGGATATGTTAGCCATATTGTAATAAAAGTCAAGAATGACCATCACAAATATGGTATCATGTTGTTTCCCACAGACAAGGCAAGTGACAACATGGAGAAAGGCTACAAAACCCCAAGAAATGGCAACACCAAACTAATGATCTTTAAGATGAGTGATTGATCTGACAAGATATCTGATGTGTGCGTGAAACACACACACTTGGTCCACCAAATTTGTAGCCCTAGTTAACATGCTTCAAAATTACCAAACACTTTTCAGCAAGCACACAAGTTCATATTACAATATAGAAAAAAGTCAAGTAAGGCGTCAAACCTAATGGAAAGAGGGAGCACTAGAGTTTAGTTTCCTTATTTTATGTTCCTATTGCGAAGAGTAGGGTTAAATGGTTTGATCTTGGATTTGTGATTACACTAAAATGGTCAAACAGTTAAGGAAAGGCAAGAACAAAAACCTATATTAACCCTAAGAAGTTAGGTCTAATTAACAACACAAGGAAATAAAGGAAGAAATTACACTAGAACCAGTAAGAAAGAGTTGACACTAAAGATTGTACTAGCAAAGCAATTCTACTTAGTAAACTAGGAGACCATTTGCTAAAAACTAGGCAAGAAACAACACCAAACTAGAATTTGATTGATTAGATCAAGCACAACTAACTATAAGATAGCACCAACTATCTTAGCAATATTAAATTAGCGTGATCAAGGAAAATGTCTAATTAAGCAAGAAAAGAAACTAAGCACTAGCTAAGAAAGAGAGTAATTAGGATTTCATGCAATTAATGGAAGTGAGGGCCGTTTGGGGCAATAGGACTATCAAATAGGTTGGGGTTATAAATGCAAACATCAACATTCATTTAGATTATTAAACCAAATGAGCAAGTTAGATGATAGAGAATTTCCCTACACTACTAGTTGGCCATGGATGGAATAGGGTGTGTATAGGGGAACTAGCCCCTCTCACCCGCTATCCAACCTTGTGCAACTCAAATGACTAGGGTTTAGGTGCAATTAAACTAAGATCTAACAAATATAGGTTTCTAGGATGGAAGCACTTAAGATAATTGGGGTTTGATGAGGGTTTTACACCTCATATCACCTCCCATCTAGACTTTATGTACCTCTAAGACATTGGCACTAAGTATCTCCAAACTAGATACTTAGATCTCACACCTAGAGGGTAAGAGAAAGGATAGATATGTAGGAACATGTGTAGGCTGAGTAGCTAGCTAGGGATGTACTAGTTGGACCTAGGGAAAAAAAACCTGAAATAGCCACATATCACCTTTTTCTCCTACTACCTAGGTGTTTTCAAGAACCAACCACAAAGTAATTAATGGGAAATGATATAGAAGTAGAATATAATCATTAACAAGTGAAATTATAGAGTTTCATATTCCCCCCCCAACATGGTATCAAAATCACATTTTCAACCCCAAACAACCCACCTAGGGGACTAGATACTCATAACACAAAAAAGTGAGAAAGGAGTAGAAGAGTAAACTCTATGGATGCTTGGTAAAAACTCTCCCTTATTCACCTCCAGCTATAGAATCACGAACTCCTCCCTCCTTAGTGGTTGAATAGCATGGAAGTGTGAGTATGAATGGTCAAAACCCTAGAAAACTAGGGTTTTGAGGTGAAAATGGAGTGGAGGTAGGTGAAAGTGAGAGGGAGAGGAGTAGGTGGAGCCTTTAATACTTGGAGTGGCTAACATCTAGATTCCACTCACCACCTAGGTATATATAATGGCTTGGGAAGCATAGGGTTAAGTGGGGGTATTTATGTAAAAACATTATAAGGAAATAGTAGGGCTTGGGTGATAGTACAACCATTCTGGGAAGAATGATGACGGTGATCGGATGGTAGAATGGGCATGATGAGGAGGAATGGCCATGGTGGTGAAGGGAAGATGTTGGTGGGAAAATGGGTTTTTGGAGACTAGTAGCACGTGGCAATGAGATGGAACGATCGTGTTGGGTAACATTGTAATTTTAGTGAAGTTGGGTTGGGTTCATTCTCTTGAGCATGGGCTTGCTGGGCACTTGGCATCACAAACCATTTTGGCTGGCATGACCATGTTGGGTTCTTCTTGGCACGGTCATGTTGGCTAGTAAGGATGTGCTATTGGGCTTGTTGGAGCTGCTTCGATGTTGAACTTCTATCGTGAATTTTCACTTGATGGCACTGCCATTTTATGGTATCACAACCATATTGAGGGTCTTGTATGGCACTTTGATCTTGTATTAGACTAACTTTTATGTTCTTTGCCTTAGTTTGATCCTTGACCACTAGGGATAGGTTGGAACTTTTCTTAGGCTCTCCTTGGGCTCCTCCAATGGTGAAGAAACCCTATGACAATCCACTTTCTATCCCTTCCATCAAAGCATGAACAAATTACCTAAAAAACTTGCAAAGAACATCTATAAGTGCATTCAACAATAAACCATTTATTAGGAGAAATAATATACATTAAAAAATAGAGATATGATTAAAGAGAAAAATAAACAAAGTTGAAGCCCTAAATTAGGGATGTATCAACACTCTTCATTGTAACTTTGGAAAAAGGTGACACTGAACTGTACCAACTGTAATAGACCAAATTTCATTGTTCAACTTGAGAATAGGAGTCAAAGAGGCATTACCTATATAGGGTGTTGGTAGTCAGGATGTTGATTAGCAAGCCAATGATTTACCACAGTTGAGACATCATCTAAAAAATCATCTTTAATGATTGTTGATGCATCACACATAGCATCAACAAGGTGTTGTTTAGAGGTTGTCATGTGCACAAGCAGTCCCTTTATGGAAGGATAAGATTGGATTCAACCATAAAGATGGAAGCGACAAAGGGACAACAATATATATTTGAAACCTACCTCACTATAAGAGCGCGAAGTTGGGGGTACTTTGCTTCAAGATCCAAATGAGTAGTAGAATTGGAGGAAACAACACCACTACCGAAAAGAATTCAGATGGCAAAAAAAAGTTTGCCATCCTTAATCTTTGACTTGGCAGGAGAACTTTGGCTTTAATAGTTTGTTCATGTTAAAAAAAGGTCGATGGTTAGGACTCGAGCGAGTAATTGTTGGATATCGTCATATTGTTAACTCCAACTTTCCACTACTTTTAAAATCATAAGTTGTTTGATTAAGGCATTCTTTCAAGCTAAACGTTCTTTTGTAAACTTGGGGGAGAAGCAATGAGAACACACATAGGGAGAGAAAAAAAGGTAAAGCCAAGCATTGATGTAGGAAGGACATGAAATCAATTGGTATAGGATAGCACAAAGAGTGTTAGTGAAGGGCATACAACAAAGAAGAAAGATGCTCTTTGTATAGGGACACCCACACGAAAGACAAAATCAATACGATTCACACTAAATTAATAGACACTTCATAAGAGGTGGTGGTGGTTCAGTATGTCAATAGACCATAAAGGTGAAAGGAACATGAGCCAGAAAGCAAGCTTGATGGGAACGGGAAAGCCAACACTCACATCAACCAGGTCCTAGCTAGGATGGTGGATTAGAGTCATAGTAGAATCAAAGCCATCAAAATCACAACTGAGACATGCCTTGTACCAAGGTTGGGTGGCAAAAAATAAACCACACATCCTTAATGTTGAAGAATGGATAGTTGTGACCAAGCTTCCCAAATGTCAATATTCAAACACCTTTCAAATGTCCCCAACTCCAATCGAGAAAGATAAATGCACGACTTGAAGATAATCGGCAAAACTTCCTAAAAATGGCTTACCACAACATGTGCAGACTCCTGGATGAACATGTGAGGCAGGCACATGTATGGGTTGACTTCACATCAAGTATAGAGATTTTTTTTATATTGAAGCTTCGTGATACTGCTACAATTGTTGCTAATGGTAAAAATATATGGAAGAGTAGGACACAACAAAGATCTAACGCCATTAATCTTGATTAGAAGAGGAGAGAAGCAATTGTCAAGAATATGAGGATGCAACAGAAACCAACACCACCAGAGGATATTGTCCCTCTGATATTTGATAAAAATTGACATTTAGAGGAGTCCAACTCTCTAATATAAATGAAACAACTATTATTTATTGATAAATAACATGCAAAATAATATGAGACAATACTTATTTGATACAAAACATCATTTAATATACTGAAAGACCACCTAACTATTGAAATTTAGTGTGCATGTCAAAAATAAAAATAACTTATTGCCTTTGAAAATAAAACCAAATGTGAAATGACTCATTGCTTCTATCAGTGTGAAATAAGCACCAAGTATCAACCTTAGTTGTTATTCTCATCCGAGTAATGACTCCAAATGAGACAATTTTACATCAAATATTAAAACATTCACTTTAATGTGAGTTCAAATATCTCACATAAGAATTTCTCATAAGCACGTTACTATATGCTACATGCTCATAAAGACACAACCTAATACTCAAACAATCACAAATGCAAAGGCATTGGGTTGTTAAGTTAAGAATCCACCCACTAATGAGAAAAATCTTATTTTATATCAGAAAACTTGTAGAAGGGGTAAAATTGGCAAAATGTTATATTTTTTAATTACAAATTGATCCTTGTGTGTGTACATATCAGTCCTTGCATGTATGAATATAATTATATATATATATATATATATATATATATATATATATTAAAAGTTATACTTTATAAAAAATACCATGAAGGATTTAAATAGTGTTCTAGTTACAAAGCAATACTTATATTTTTGTATGTACTATATATCAAAGGGTGTGGGAAGTATTATTATTTTTTATCACTTTTAGTTATAAGATAGTCTTTTATTCTTATCGTCATACAAGAGCACAAAATGTATTTGGATTTTTTTTTAGTTTTTCGAATTATAAATTGATCATTTTATAGAAGACGTAGATGGTTGAATGTAAGTTTTTTCTTTCTTTCTTAAATTCTAAATTGACCATTGTCTTACTATATACGAAAAGTTGTAAGAAGAGTTGCATTTAATTTTATCTTAGTTTTTAAGCTCCTACTAGTCTCTAAACTTGTGACTTCTTTTTGTAGTTGCTATTGTTGGGAGTATGATACAACTCAGATCTAAGGAGGTAGATGACTTGGTTGCTCTAACATAACAACATGGAGGTTTGCTGTGGTATTTTATCTTTATCCCTGTTACAACCCCAATTTTTGGGTTCTTTTGGTGAGAAATTTAATTTCTCCTATTAAAGATATTTGAACAAATAATGATATAATTTGTTTTGAATAAAAGGATTTCGTTTACAATAGCCTTGTTGGTTGTTTTGTGGGCTTTATTGGCTATTGGGCCCAATAACAAGGATAAGATAAAAGAAACTCCATTATTAATAAGAAATGGAGAAAAGGAAGATGTAGAAACCTCTAGAAGGCAAGAGAATATAATCCAAAGGTGGATTTTGTACCTCTTGGGTTCCTTGGGATTTAAGGAGTCCAAAGTTGCAAAAATAGTGCAACACGAAAAGAAAAGATCAATTAAGTATTTTTTATTAAGAAAGAAATTGAAAACAATGATAAAATGTGGAAAATAAATGGAAAGAGGTATAATTGAGTTATCCTTGGTAGATTTTCATATCCAAAGGATTCCTAATGTTGAAAGGAATGCCAATGAGAAAAATAAAAATAAAGGTAAAGAGAAATCCTTAAGAAGAGATATTTTGATAAGAAATAAATAAGATAATGAGAAATAATGGATATAGGTTCATCTAGAAGGATAATGAGTATCCACTAAAAAGGATTTCGAAATATTAGAGGTTCTTGGGGTCCAAGGAGCCCCAATGGGGAAAAAGAAAGAGAAAAGGCAAATAATAACAAAATAAGAAGATAATGTGATACATTATTAATGACTTTTTGATGATATCAAAAAGAGATGTTATTTGCTTTAAGAAAATAGAATTTTGTGGCCAATAGACTAAAAGTCAAGGCTAGAGATAATGAAAGAGATAATTTTCGTATTTCTAATTATCCATGAAATAAAGAATATTAAAGAGATAATTAGGAGAGAGAAGCTTGCTTCGTAATGAAGGAACTTGGGTTCCTATTGGGAAAAGAACTTTTTAACTCATAGATGGTTATCTTAGGGTGTGGATATTCACCCCTATATAAAGGGTAGAACCCTAGTTCGAGTTCAAGAGAGATCCCACATCTTCCTCTTTCTTCCTCATCTTCTTCTTGCTTCTTTTCATTCAAAACCCTAGAAGAGAGGGTAGTTCATATCCTGGAGCAACGAAGGGCCGTGGAGAAGGTGCGACGAAGGTGTGCTACTCCCATGAAATCAAGGGGGGTGCTCGGTGGCCATCCCTTCTCCCTAGCCATATGCAGCAGTAGCAGCATGGTTGCAAGAGCAGCCACACTTTGCGGCCTTTGCATGCAAGTAACCGGCCATCTTGGCTGTGATCTGAAGGCACCCCGGGTGCACAAGAGCACGGCGGAGGCAAGGGCTGCAGTTTCGGTGAAGTTTGGGTCCAGAACCGGGAGCAAGAGCCGTGCCAAAGGCAGCGCTCGGCACAACAACAACGATTAGGAGGTTGAAGACAACCTATCGGCCATTGGATAGAATTGTCCCTCCGTGGGCTGAAGCACCGATCACTTAACCGAGGGTATAATCATCATTCAGTTATGTTTCCAAACATACAAGTCACGTTGCATGGAAAGGGACACATGGCGCCCTATGATTGGCTCTGGTAAGTAATATCTTGCAAAAATCATATTTAAATATTGGTAGCTCGGATGGATACACATAAAATATGAAAGTTGCTCAGAAAAATGAGGGGAATCCATTAAAAATATATTTAAAAGCTAATTCCTCTTGAATTCGAAAATTAATGGAAGTTGTCAAGTATTATGAATTAATGATTCAGAAATCCTATTTTGAAATGATTAATGTATTTAGTAGGGTTTAATGGATGATTAAAGTTGATATTAACCTGTAAATTGTAACAAGGTGCATTAAGAACAAAAAGGATGAACTTTGCACGTAATTAGTTTAATTTAGAGTTTCATGTGCATAAATATGCTTTAATGGGCCTTGAAACCCTAATGATGGTAATTGTGACTCTTAATGACTTTAATTGTTCAATTTCATGATTAAAGTTGAGATATGATGGCTTTAAGATATTTTGAGTATAAAGGTTCCTAATTGTGGATAAATACCCTTAATATAGAAATTAGGGTTTTCTAATGGATAAAGGTGGAATTAATGATAAATAGAGTTCGTATGTGAATTAGATCGTAATGAACTATGAGTTGTTAATCCAGAAGGAACCAAAGATGATAGTTAGGCCTACTAATCTTGTAATGAATTAAAAAGGATAAAAATGGTAGTTTTAAGGTAAAAGAGGCATAATAGAGTTAATGGACTTTTAATTGTGCCTTTTATTCGAAATTAAGGTAACATGTTGTTAAAATTTAACCTTAACATATTTCATGAAGAATATATGAGATAATTAGGGTTTGCGAGTAATTGTATAAAATTAGGGACTAAAAGAGTAAAAATGAAGAGGAACCCTAATTGCAATGGAAACCCTAAAAGTGGACTAGAAACCCTAGGAAGCGAGCTAGGTTTAATAGATATTGATGGCATGATCAATAATAGGGAAATGTATGCATATTTCAGGATCTCATTTTGTGCTTGCTTGCCTATTTGGAATTCTTGATTGGTTGGATTATTCTGTCTCAAATCAGCCTGACATGTATGTGGTTACGCTTATGGATAAATGCTTTAGTTTCATGGTGATTCTTGGAAGTTTTATCGGTTGCCTGAAAATAACTGCTTGGATGACTTTTATTTCATGCAACTATAAAGTGACTATGATTATCACTATAAATATGGATATATAACTGGATTAGATCCGGGTCCTCCTCTGTGGCTTTGCAAATGCTAAAAAGGGTAACCTAGAGCAAGGTCTAGGCTATCAGGAGTTAGAAATTGGGCTACCCACGTGTAATGCCATGAGACTCTCTAGCACACCATGAGTTAAGGAGTGGGCTACATACGAGTAGTGCCATGTGACTCGACCCTAGAAATTGATTCACCTGTTAGGTAGGATCATGAGGGGTTTAATGGGGATCTACCATAAGGAAGGTAGCATCCAGGTCTACTGTAGGGACAATGCAAAGGATAGGATATGTATGGTTCGCGCAGTTATATTTAAAACGTAAAGTTGTTTGTTAAATCATAGTTGGCTGTAATATGTTGTTACAGTTAATTGCACGATTATTGTTTCCCCCACATACCAGCATGATTAATTTATGCTGACCGACGTTTTGTTTGTCGGCGTTTTAGGTTCAAGTGAAAAGAACAAACAGTAAAGTGGCATATGTGGAATTAAATATGAATTAAAGTTCAAAGGAGGATCAGTTAGAATAGACTCCAGATGTGGATAGAAGTAGATATCTGATTTTTTAGAAAAGGTATGCACAGTTTTATTTTATTACAACCTTTCAATTTAGTTAGTAGAATTTGATAATTGTTATTGATTATTTGTCAAACCTTTGATCCTGTTAATTGGGATAACGGCTTTGACCTCTTGGTCTCCCTTAATTGGGGGTTACCGGGAGGCGGGGTCGTTACATTTGGTATCAGAGCCTAGGTTCCTCATTTAATCTTTGATAATTATTAAATTTTACAAACTCTGTAGAACCCAAGGGAGTTATTAGAGGATTTTCCGAAAGACAGAGGTGTCTAGAAAAGGATCACGTCCGGGGGCTGGCAAGATTTTCCTCCACACCGCTAGTCAGAATATGAGGACTCCCAGATTAGTGTGACTGCCTGGCCAAAGTCTCAGAATTTGACTCAAAATAAGATACATTTAGGACTCTCTCATCTTGTTCATCCCTTCTCAACTCAAATGTTGTTAAGGACCTTAAGGATTAGGGTTTTCTCTCTTTTCCTCACCCTCTTGAGGTATGGGTAAGGTTGATAAGGTCTAAGGAATCCTCTACCAAATTAATGAAAAGCATGTAATTAAGATGTCATGGACATAAGCTTAATAGATTAAGCATAAAATAAAGAATAGATACATGCTTAGGTCGTATGACATGAGTTGTCATTGCCCTCGGGAGAGACCTGAGGCTAGACCTTCTTGTCATGAGGATGAGTAGAGAAAGGTAGTCTTGGAGGTAGAGACCTCCATCATAAGTAGAGACCTGGAACATCCTTTGAGGATGATGCTAACCCTAACCCTAAGTGGTGGTTAGAGAGAGAGATGTCATGATAGACCACATGAGTGAACATGCTTTTGGATGCTCGTATGAGCCATGAGAGGTTGGATGACCTAACACCTTTGAAAGAGTCGTGCATGTTAGAGAGAAGGATAGTTCCTTCATTGATGAGGTTATAAAAGGACCTATAGAAACCCTATGGGCTTATGCAAGGAGGGCATAGTATGCACCCAGAGTATGTCAGTGGTGTGAGAAGTAGGCTAAAACCCTGTCCAGGAGAGTATGATGGATAGCTTATGAGATAAGCATAAAGAACTATGAATAATCTTGAGCAAAAATAAGTTGAACATAGGCTTCACCCAGGTAGGGGTATGAGCTTGATCCATATTCATGGAGAGAGGACCCCTAAGAGTGAGGCTGGTTGTAGGAGTAGCTCCAGAGAGAGAGAGCATGACCCAAGTAAGAAGGTTGGAAGCTTAGACTCTGAGATATGAGGAACAGTGGGGAGTTGAGGATGATACGACCTAAGTAAATGGTTGTGCTTGCCTCATGCATGATCCATGGAGGCTTATGGTATCTTGGTTGCCTTTAGAGGAACCAAACCTTGAAGAGAGGATGAGGTTGTTGGTACCTATGTGCCTATGGTATAGGTGTTTACCTTCGGAGTTAAGCAGAAGAGTGCCTTAGACCCTGAGGAGGTTTGAATAATCAGTTGTGAGGATTTATACCTAGTTGGTTGTCCTTGAGGAGAACTCCACTCTGAAGTGTTGTTCAAATAAAAGGATCATGGGAAGCACACGACATACCTTGGACATGCTTGGTTCATGGTTAAAGGTTGAGCATGCAGTTGGACATCTAAGTGAACCTAGAGTTCCTAGGCCTAAGGGGGGAAGTGGTGTACCTGATGCTCATGATGAGATTCGAGTTTTATAGATTTGAGCATAGTACTCCTCGTGTCTAGAGGAAGGGGAAACCCCTTGAGTTTAAGGTATGTTTGATGAACCCCTCATAGCTAAATTGATGACATGGGAAGGTATGATCTTGATCCAATGTTGAGGATGAGAACAAGTATGACCTAGCATGGTTTAGTAGGTGGTCTGCTTGTGCATTAGTAGCTTACTAGGGTTAAGCATGCTCAGGTGGATGTAAACCCTAGACCTAAGCACGTTTGTGACCTTTGTTATTAAGGTGTAGTTTCCTCCCATCATGGGAGAGGGACCCTTTTGTAGGGTGTATACCAGTTTTGTTGGTTTTGAGGTAACCTAAAGAGGTCTCAATAGGATCTTGAGAAGCTAAGTGAAAAGTACATAGTAAGAATGAACCTGTAGACCCATAGATAACCATCTCTAAGTGTGTGTGATGTGTTACCATGGAGGTAACCGGTATGGGGCCTGACTAAGATAGGCAGGTCACCATGACCCCTATGAAAGGATGAAAGACAACGCATGAATGCAGAGAGAGATGGTGAAGGCTTGGGTAAGGTTCTAAGTTGGACATGTACCATAATAGAATCCTAAGTCTATCCTAGGGTCAGGTAGGGATAAGACTGATGGAAGTAGGAGTTGCCTAATTCCCTAGTTGCACATGACCATAGGGTCGAGAGGTAACAACTATCATTGTATGAGGGCCATGGGTTAGGAGATTGATCACCTTCATGAACTCATGGGACCCAATGGGCAGATGAACATGGAACTCTATGGGTGCATAAGGGAAGAGGGATGACCCCAAAAGTGCTGACACCCTATAGACCTAGAGGAGATGACCAAGGATTGTGTGGTGACTCAAGTAGGTTCGAAATCAGTTTTCCATGGAGTAACTTTGATATCAAAATGATCATGATATGGAGACATAAGTTGCACATTTCAACTTAAAATTGTAGGTGTACTAGCAAGGTGGGATGTACTATCTCTACTCTTGGAACAGGAAGAACTTTGTGTTTGGACGGTCGCCAAATGCTTATTTCCTCTTGTTATGGGAGTGAGAGATAGATAGTATGCATGCCATACACCAAGGATAAAGATGATGTGAGTTGGAACGTTGCTATGAGGTATGAGGACAGAAATGATAACATACCCTTGTGGATTAAATGACTTATATATGGTTTATAAACCTCAAGAGAATTAAGGCAATCATCTTGTGAGGATGTTTTAACATGAGCTATGTGGAAATTTGTAAGTGATACAAGGTTGAGTTTGATAATCAAGAAGATGAGCTCAAGGTGTTCTTGATGAAGATAGACTGAGAGTTTAAGCTGAGATAATAAGTGAAGGTGTATGTCTTCAATATTTCCTATCACCTAAGGATTTGATGTGGTTGAAATGCAGCTGCCTAGTTTATCTAGAGGCTAAAAGAAGTTGTTGGGCTAACCCTAAGTTTGAAAAGGAGATTTGTTTGGATAACTCTAACGAAGTTTGTTGAACAAGTTAGTAGTTGTTTGGCCAACCTAGGCCTTGATGCAAGAAAAGGATGATTGTAGAACCTCAGATGTACTTCTTTGAATAGGAAGATGATAAAACCCTGATGAGAGTAGTTTAGGGTTTCTGAGGAATCGGTCTTGAGGAATCATGACATACAAGAGATCATGATTTAAGATCACCATATACCATGGTACTACCAAGATAATAAGTGGCAGTAGTACTTTGGGTTCCTAAGATGAAGTTGCATGGGGTATGTTGCCATGCAAGCCAGAAGGTGAAGGATGAACACCAGTAACCCAGTTACTGATATAGAGGATAAAGAGTCCCCGAGAGGGAATGGGAGTGGATCACTATGGATGTTGTGGTAAGTCTCCCCTAGACCAAGGAAGGTCAAAATGCAATATGGGTTATGGTAGATCGCCTTACCTAGATGACACGAGAAAGAAAAGAGTACTGCCAAGGGACAGATCCAGTTGAACTACATATGAAAGAGAGATAGTTCAACAACACCATGATGCAAGTTCAAAGTTTCTTGAGTATAACCTAAGGATACACTTCCATAAGGTGGAAGTAGATGTATGAAGAACTCGATGTTAGTATAGTTTATCACCCCTCACTAATGGTTAGTACGATCCAGACTAGAGGGTTTGATGAAAGCATGTGTGCTTGTTCAGGGTGATATCTAGAGACAATTCTTGTCTTCTGTAAGATGTGATGATAAACACCATAGCCAGTGTCGGGATGTAAAGGGCTCTGTAAGGGAGGTTGTGTCGGTCACCATGATGTTGGTGAAGGGACCTCGTGAAGGTCAAGAAAGGACCACAATGTTTGCAGATGAAGTTGCTTTGATCGTGTGATGGCTGAAAGGAGCCCAGGGATGACATGAGTCGTAAGCTGATGCAAAATAGACTAACATGTAGTTCATTATGGGGGAATATGTGACATGAAAACCCGACCCCTCTAAGTTATAGCTAAGAGAGTTGAGTCCCTAATGCATGGGTTCTTTTTGAGATGGTTTGGTGGAGAAGGTTAAGTTTGCCCTTACCCCTCAGGATAATGTGATGTGTGATGAGTTCCATGTGTCCAATTTAGAGCACTATGTGAGGTACCCGGGCCATGTGCGGAGCAATAAACCTAGTGAGCCCCAAGGGAGGCTGAAATTACCTGAGTTATAGATGCCAAGGTGAAAGAATTCAGATAAAAGAATATGTGATGATAAAGGTTCTTTGGAAGTGCCATGGATAGGGGAAAGCCACATAGGGGCCAATGATGGACATGGAAAAGTCTTATCCTGATTTGTTTGGTTGCTTGATGGAATTTTGAGGACAAAATTCCTATAAGAGGGGAAGGATGTTACAACCCCAATTTTTGGGTTCTTTTGGTGAGAAATGTAATTTCTCCTATTAAAGATATTTGAACAAATAATGATATAATTTGTTTTGAATAAAAGGATTTCATTTACAATAGCCTTGTTGGTTGTTTTGTGGGCTTTATTGGCTATTGGGCCCAATAACAAGGATAAGATAAAAGAAACTCCATTATTAATAAGAAATGGAGAAAAGGAAGATGTAGAAACCTCTAGAAGGCAAGAGAATAGAATCCAAAGGTGGATTTCATGCCTCTTGAGTTCCTTGGGTTCCAAGGAGTCCAAAGTTGCAAAAATAGTGCAACACGAAAAGAAAGATCAATTAAGTATTTCTTTATTAAGAAAGAAATTGAAAACAATGATAAAATATGGAAAATAAGTGGAAAGATGTATAATTGAGTTATCCTTGGTAGATTTTCATATCCAAAGGATTCCTAATGTTGAAAGGAATGCCAATGAGGAAAATAAAAAGAAAGGTAAAGAGAAATCCTTAAGAGGAGATATTTTGATAAGAAATAAATAAGATAATGAGAAATAATGGATATAGATGCGTCTAGAAGGATAATGAGTATCCACTAAAAAGGATTTCGAAATATTAGAGGTTCTTGGGGTCTAAGGAGCCCCAATGGAGAAAAAGAAAGAGAAAAGGTAAATAATAACAAAATAAGAAGATAATGTGATACATTATTAATGACTTTTTGATGATATCAAAAAGAGATGTTATTTGCTTTAAGAAAATAGAATTTTGTAGCCAATAGACTAAAAGTCAAGGCTAGAGATAATGAAAGAGATCATTTTTGTATTTCTAATTATCCATGAAATAAAGAATATTAAAGAGATAATTAAGAGAGAGAAGCTTGCTTCCTAATGAAGGAACTTGGGTTCCTATTGGGAAAAGAACTCTTTAACTCATGGATGGTTATCTTAGGGCGTGGATATTCACCCATATATAAAGGGTAGAACCCTGGTTCGAGTTTAGGAGAGATCCCACGTCTTCCTCTCTCTTCCACATCTTCTTCTTGCTTCTTTTCATTCGAAACCCTAGAAGAGAGGGTAGTTCATATCTTGGAGCAACGAAGGGTCGTGAAGAAGGTGCGACGAAGGTGTGCTACTCCCAAGAAATCAAGGGGGGCGCTCGGTGGCCATCCCTTCTCCCTAGCCATGTGCAGCAGTAGCAGCACGGCTGCAAGAGAAGTCGCACTTTGTGGCCTTTGCACGTGAGTAATCGGCCACCTTGGTTATGATCTAAGGCACCCCGGGTGCACATGAGCGCGGCGGGGGCAGGGGTTGCAGTTCCAGTGAAGTTTGGGTCCAGAACCGGGAGCAAGAGCCGCGCCAAGGGCAGCGCTTGACGCAACAACATCGATCAGGAGGTTGAAGACAACCTATCAGCCATTGGACAGAATTGCCCCTCTGCGGGCTGAAGCACCGATCACTTAACTGAGGGTATAATAATCATTCAGTTATGTTTCCAAACATACAAGTCACGTTGCATGGAAAGGGACACTTGGCGCCCTCTGATTGGCTCTGGTAACTAATATATTGCAAAAGTCATATTTAAATATTGGTAGCTCGAATGGATACGCATAAAATATAAAAGTTGCTCAAAAAAACAAGGGGAATCCATTAAAAATATATTTAGAAGCTAATTCCTCTTGCAATTTGAAAAGTAATGGAAGTTATCAACTATTATGAATTAATGATTAAGAAACCCTATTTTGAGATGATTAATGTATTTAGTAGGGTTTAATGGATGATTAAAGTTGATATTAACCTGTAAATTGTAAAAAGGTGCATTAAGAACAAAAAGGATGAAATTTGCACGTAATTGGTTTAATTTAGAGTTTCATGTGCATAAATATGCTTTAATGGGCCTTGAAACCCTAATGATGGTAATTGTGACTCTTAATGACTTTAATTGTTCAATTTCATGATTAAAGTTGAGATATGATGGCTCTAAGCTATTTTGAGTATAAAGGCTCCTAATTGTGGATAAATACCCTTAATATGGAAATTAGGGTTTTCTAATGGATAAAGGTGGAATTAATGATAAATAGAGTTCGTATGTGAATTAGATCGTAATGAACTATGAGTTGTTAATCCAGAAGGAGCCAAAGATGATAGTTAGGCCTACTAATATTGTCATGAATTAAAAAGGATAAAAATGGTAGTTTTAAGGTAAAATAGGCATAATAGACTTAATGGACTTTTAATTGTTCCTTTTATCCGAAATTAAGGTAATATGTTGTTAAAAGGTAACCTTAACATCTTTCGTGAAGAATAGATGAGATAATTAGGGTTTGCGAGTAATTGTATAAAATTAGGGACTAAAAGAGTAAAAATGAAGAGGAACCCTAATTGCAATGGAAACCCTAAAAGTGGAATAGAAACCCTAGTAAGCGAGCTAGGTTTAATAGATCTTGATGGCATGATCAATAATAGGAAATTGTATGCATATTTCAGGATCTCATTTCGTGCTTGCTTGCCTATTTGGAATTCTTGATTGATTGGATTATTCTGTCTCAAATTAGCCTGATAGGTATGTGGTTACACTTATGGGTAATCGCTTTAGTTTCACGGCAATTCCCAGAAGTTTTATCAGTTGCCTGAAAATAACTACTTGGATGACTTTTATTCCATGCAACTATAAAGTGACTATGATTATCACTATAAATATGTATATATAACTAGCTTAGATTCGGGTCCTCCTCTGTGGCTTTGCAAATGCTAAAAAGGGTAACCTAGAGCAAGGTCTGGGCTATCATGAGTTAGAAATTGGGCTACCCACGTGTAGTGCCATGAGACTCTCTAGCACACCATGAGTTAAGGAGTGGGCTACCTACGGGTAGTGCCATGTGACTCGACCCTAGAAATTGATTCACCTGTTAGGTAGGATCATGAGGGGTTTAATGGGGATCTACCATAAGGAAGGTAGCATCCAGGTCCATTGTAGGGACAACGCAGAGGATAGGATATGTATGGATCCCGCAGTTATATTTAAAATGTAAAGTTGTTTGTTAAATCATAGTTGACTGCAATATGTTGTTACAGTTAATTGCATGATTATTGTTTCCCCCACATACCAGCATGATTCATTTATGATGACCGACGTTTTGTTTGTCGGCATTTTAGGTTCAAGTGAAAAGAACAAATAGTAAAGTGGCATATGTGGAATTAAATATGAATTAAAGTTCAAAGGAGGATCATTTAGAATAGACTCCAGATGTGGATAGAAGTAGATATATGAGTTTTTGGAAAAGGTATGTAAAGTTTTATTTTATTACAACCTTTCAGTTTAGTTAGTAGAATTTGATAATTGTTATTGATTATTTGTCGAACATTTGATCTTGTTAATTGGGATAACGGCTCTGACCTCTTGGTCTCCCTTAATTGGGGGTTACTGGAAGGCAGGGTCGTTATAATCCCTTACTTCTACTTTTAACAATCTTCTTCTTATCACTATGTCTAATACAAGACTAATCAAAACAAATTTCAACAAATGTCATTTCCTTCCAGTACCATACTAAAATTGAAAAGTAATTTTCTATTGACTGTACTCTTATTTCTTTATTTTTGTTTAGTTAAATAAATTAATTAACAATGCGATCATAGTATAATAATTATCTAATATTCTTAAACTAGGTACCCAAAGTAGGTGACTTAGAACAAGATTCCCCATACAAACCCATAATAAGCATGTTGATGGTGGATACCCACATGACAATGAAAAAAGTCTAGTTAAAATTTTCCATATAAGCTCAAATTCTGATTTAGTCGCATTCTAGGTAGGGGTGAGCATTCAATAAATTAGGTTGGTTATAATTAATTCATTTTGGTTAAATGGTTCATTTTTGGCTGAGATTTTAATCGTTAACCTAATTAAATTAGTGTAGGTTAAGTTGGTTATGGTTAATTGGTTAATGGTTAATTCGATCGCTTAATTTGGTGAAACATAACATTCTTGTAATGTATTCTATGAAAATACTCGTAAAATTGGAACATTTGTTATATTATCATAGTATTGTATATAAATATAACACTATATAGTTCATCAAAAATTTATTAGTGTATACATATAGAGGCTTATAAAAATAAAGTACAACTAGACATGTATTATAGTTTATTTTAATAAATTGTGGCTATTTGGTTAATGTGGTTAATCAATTAGAAAATATTTTTAATTGATAACTTAATTGCTTAACTAATTAATCAAAATAAAATTTATTAAATTTAAAAAGTAACCATTCAAAATTAACTGCTCAATATTCACTAAATTCTGCTCCCCCTACTTCAACGCTGACTACACCTGGAATAGAAACCACTCATGGGCCAGAATCGACCAATTCATCTGCTCACCATATTGGGAAGACCTCTTCCCACATTCCTTTGTCATTTGTCGCTCATAGAGCAATCTCAAACAACTTCCCTGTCATCATTGATGCCAAAAACCTAAGATGGGGCCATAAACCTTTCAGAATAGAAAACTTCTGGCTACTGGACCCATCTTGTTTAGAAACATGTAAACAACACTAGTCTACTACCCACCATACCTCTACAAAGCCAATATATCATATACTTAACAACACCAAAAGCATCAGATCAGCCCTCAAAACCTGACAAAAAAAATACAAAAACGTCATGCATAAACTGGCCGATCTTGAACGACAATATCTCTTGGTGGATAGTGACCCCAATGCTAACCCAACCATCATCCTACCCATCAAAACAGAAATGGAGCACATCCATCACTGCATTGACACCATTTAGAAGCAAAGAGCTAAGATTAAATGGGAGATAGAGGGTGACAATAACACCAAATACTTCCACAAGTGCTGCAACAATAATTCACGTGCTAACAGTATATCTAGACTAAATGTTAATGGCACAAATACATCTAACAAAACCATCATCACCAATCTTATTGTGAATCATCTCCAAAAAAAATTCAATACGGGTCACGAGCCTATTTTTCTAAACTCCATAAATTGGGCTCACATTTGTAAAATAGCCATACCCTCTCCACACAACATTATCAGAAATTTTACCATCAAAAAAATCAAAGATGTTGTATCATCATTAGGAAAAAACAAACCCCTCGACCTGACGGTCTTAACATTCAATTTTGCATTTTCATGTGGGAACACGTCAAAGGGGACTTCGTGCACCTTCTCCTTTCCATCCAATAAGATGAGGACATCCACAAACATGTCAAGGTTCTTAACCACACCAAAATAGTTTTGATAAAAAAGTGGAACAACCTGACGTGATAAAATAATTCTGACCCACCAGTCTTATCAGCACATCCTACAAAATTCTGGCCAAAATTCTTAGCAACCGCATCAAACCACAGTTGGAATGCATCATTCACTGCAACCAAAATGCTTTCCTGAAACATAGAAACACCCACGATGCTTGCATTATGGTCAATGAAACACTTCATCTTTGCTATAAAAATAGAACACCAATGTTAGCCATCAAACTTGATTTTGAGAAAGCCTTTGACTTAGTGAACTGGAACTGTATACTCAACACTATGAAGGGATATGGTTTCCCAGCAAAATGGATAAACTGGATTCATGCTTGTATCTCTACCAACACTTTCTCCACCATCATAAACATATCACCTTTCAAACACTTCCATAACACTAATGGCCTTAGACAAGGTGACCCCTTATCTCCCTACCTCTTCATCATGGTCACTTCTCTTCTCACAAATACGATCAAGATGGGCACCACACACAGTCTTATCGCTTCACCACTAGAATGCTTTGAAAGCATCATTCAATATGCAGATGATACCATGATTTTAGTTAAACCTGAAGTTAACACCGTTCTTTTTTTTTGGGGGGGGGGTGAACCTAGCTCATCGTATTACTTTTTTTTGAAAATGTACAAGTAAGACACTCATACGAAACAACCTCCATAAGAGTGTTTCCCAAAAGAAGAAAAAACTATACATGTGGCTAAGGTCACAGAAAGAGAACACTAAAGAGAGAGAAAGGCTTTAACATCACTAATGATGCAAAGCCAAAGGTTAAGCTCATCTCTTTCAAAATTTCTATGTACTATGCCATTTCTCTCTCTCCAAAGCCAATGTAAAATAGCAATACTAGCCAGCGTGCTCTCCTTGTCGGTGAAAGCACAAAGATCATTAACATCACTAGGAATCAGTTTACTGAGGTAAGACTTGAAAAACTTCCAAACAGAAATCGAAAAGGAGCAGCCGAAAAGAATATGTGCCATGTCTTCTTCTTCACATCTACAGAAAGGACATCTCGAGGCCAAGCTGATCCCCAAATGTTTGATATAACTCGAGGTAAGAAACCTACCATGACCCGCCTTCCACGCTGTAAAAAGAAACCTCCTAGGACCCTTAGAGTCCCAAAGCCACTGGAAGAAAGGCACAACCTCAGACTTAGCTCTGATAGTCTCAAAGAAATCCTTAACACCTGCATTAGGTATATTTCTGAAAAGAAACACATCCGAACCTCCAGTAGGAGCAGGTAGATTCTCCAAAATCAATATCATCTTAGAATGCAGTCTCGTCTCCTCATAGAACTAGTTCCGGTTCCTAATAAACATACTGACCTTGGTGTCGGTACTAATACCCAGCTGAATGAAGCATTGAGGACCAAGAACATCTGCCAAGAAATTAGCACCAGGAAGCCATGGATCCCTCCAAACAGAAAGAGAGGATTCGTCTCCAATAACAATCCTCATATGAGCTTTCAGATCGTCCCTTGAGGAAAGAAACTTCCTAAACAGCCAAGAGAACGAATCACTAATGCTAACAGACCAAAAAGAGGAGTTAGTGAAATACTTTTTATGGATCCATTTGATCCAAAGACAATCCTTCTTGAGTGCTAAGTTCCAGCTGTTGAACATCACAGAAGCTTTAATGGTCTCTCTAATATTTTGTAGGCCCAAACCACCTTCCTTTTTCCTTTTTATGATATTACTCCATTTGACCAAGTGAACATGGTTATTGGAATCAGATTTACCCCAAATAAAATCCCTACATAATTTATCAATCTCCTCGCAAACTACAGCAGGAAGAGGCAGAGACGACGTCCAGAACTGATAGATAGACGAAAGAGTGGATTGAACAAGCTCCACTCTACCCGCCATAGAGAGCTGACTAGCCTTCCAGCCCTCCAGTCTTCTTTTAATCTTATCTAATATAGTGGAGCACAATGCGCTTTGGTCAACTTACCAATAAAGAGAGGAAGACCAAGATACCTAATTGGTAAAGTGGCTTTAGGAATACCCAAGATATTACTAATCATGTCTTTGTCAGCGTTCGCACTAAAAATGATAGCGCTCTTCTCAACGTTGATCTTTAGCCCAGTAGACATATAAAGAAGATCCATAACTCTCTTGATGGCTTGAGCACTCTGCTCATTAGCTTTCGAGAAGACAAGCAAGTCATCTGCAAAGATGAGATGGGAAATAGAGAAAGAATCAGAAGCTTTGAGTGGGAAAAGGTTACCTTCTGCCACCTCATTGTCGAAAAGAATAGAGACCACTTGCATGACAAGCACAAAAATATAAGGAGCCAAAGGATCTCCCTGACAGACCCCATTGCTAGGTCTGAATGATTCACTAGCCTCTCCATTAATCAGCACCTCATAGGAGATCGTGTCAAAAATTTCTTTAAGCCAGATGATCCAACACTGGGGAAAATGCATAATCTTTAAGATACTAAAGATAGAATCCCAAGCAACCGAATCATACGCTTTAGAAATATCGAATTTCAAACACATCTTTGGGAGGGACCCTTTCCTGTTAAAATCATGAATTAGTTCATTAGAAAGAAGGATAGCATCCTTGATGCTTATGCCAGGAACAAAAGCACATTGACTCTTGCTAATAATAGAAGGAAGGACAAGACAAAGTCTATTGGCTAGAAGCTTTGAGATGACTTTGAAGAACACATTACAGAGAGCAATAGGACTACGATTCTTAAGCTCTGACGAATCCTTAGCTTTGGGAATGAGAGTGATAAAAGTTCTGTTGGCCTCCTTGAGAAGACGACCAGTGCTAAAAAAACTAAGCACGGCTACCATCACATCTTTGCAAATAACATTCCAAGAAAACTTGAAGAATTTACCATTCATCCCATCAGGCCCAGGACATTTTTCAGGATTCAGATTAGAAATGACGTCAATAACTTCCTTGGGAGAGAAGGTTCTGTCAAGGCACATCCTGTCTACATCTGTAAGCTTTGGAAAAACATATCTATGTAAGATATTCAAATCAACAGTGAAGCCATTATTGAAGAGATCACGGTAATACTTCAAAATATGATTTTAATACCACCAATATCAGTTGAAACGACGCCATCAATGACAAGAGCTGTCACACCCCGATCTCGCATTACCCACTAATCACGAGATTAGGGCGCGACGGAGGGATTATCACATAAACAAATCACTGAGAACTTTTTCTTTTTAAAACCTCGTAATGATATCCGGATTATTGTTGTAAACTAAAACATAATAAACTATTGCGGAAGCATTTCAATTAAACTGGCTAGAGAACATAAATAGAGTTTACAACATGTAACATTGTTTAACAGAAAGTAAACATAACAGTTAATTTACATCTTTATATACATTCCACATACACACTCTCTCTCACCCACACCATGTCCCAAGGACCGAGAGGAAAGGACTAAGAGACCTCTATCTAGACTAACTACATATACCTTCTACAGGCTAAGCGTTATGATGAAAAGATTCTTCCGATTCCTGCTGCTGATGTTGACCTGAAAATTTTTGAGTAGAGGGATGAGCCTACTCGCTCAGTGAATAGCATTTCATTTAGCTATCACTAAACAACTCATCAGATAAAATTGAAATAAAGATAAGTGCAGTACTAAGCAGGGCAGTTCTAATAACATAGCAGATTTACAGATAACAATCTCATTTTCATGCAACATCAGATATTTTAAACAAATAAACAATTATAGAGAATTGGCACAGAAATTCAAATCTCTTAACATATTAAATTTACTGTGATCCTATATGATTACATATTTATATTATTATTATGCCCTAATCATATACAGTGTACTCTGCATACAAAGATCTGTAGCGAACTACGATCCCACCGTACAAGACTTAGCGACACACCCGGGAAATGCTAAGTCTGACTGCCAGTCTTGTTCTGCTACAGGACCCACAAGCTCTCCGGCCTCACTGCACTACTCCGAGTGCTCTAGACTCCTCCTCTAACCTGAGTACACAGGCGGAGAGTCTACACTGGGTTACCACCGTGACACACGTACGGATTATTGTTGAACACTGCCTCTCTATCCTCGTGCCACCGTGACACACACACGGATTATTGTTGAACACGAGTTTCACCCCTAAGATGCAGACCTCTCAAAGGGGTTCTACGGTGTTAGGGCACCTAAGTCTATCATCATTATTAAAGCAGTAAATATAAATTGTCATAACTCAATCTTAATTGCACACTGAGTATATTTAAGAATACTTCCATCTCTTTCAACTTTATACATAATTCCACATCATTCTAAGCTTGTCATAATAGCAGGCATTCATTTAGAGCTCAACATATTCACAGCAGTATCAGTACAGACAACATTCGCTATTTTCTTCAGTTACACTAAGTAAATTAGGCTCTATAGAATGAAACACATTTCTTTAATCTCATTTATACTATTTAGAAGTTACTCTAATTATACCGAAGCAATATATACAATGAAATCGAGTTCGATGGTGATAAATAAATGAAATACTACTCACCCACTTCGGTGTGTTCGTATACACCGAAAACGTCCACAAACACGCCTAATTCTGCTTTTCTGCAACTTTGCACCCCGTGCAACTTATTTGCACCCCGTGCAATCTGGGAAGAAACACTTCTGTTCTATTTTTCTGCAACTTTGCACCCCGTGCAACTGATCTGCACCCCGTACAACTGATCTGCACGTCGTGCAAACTGGCCGACTTTCTATCCTGTTTTTTCTGTAACTTTGCACGCCGTGCAAACTGATTTGCACGCCGTGCAACCTGTGCAGAAACGGAAATTGCAGAAGTAAAAGAGGAGCTCGGGGTCGATTCAGTGGACGATTCTTGCTCGAATCACTCCTATAGCTTCGGAATGACCTAGCAAGCAGTTGGCAAGAAGAAAGAACGGAGGGGAAGCGTCGTTCGCTCCCTAGACCATCGCCATGGTCGGCCTCTTCGCGGCTGCAGGAGGAAGAGGAAGGTGAAGAAGAAGAAGAAGAAGAAGAAGGGGTTGTTAGGTTCGGGCGGCTAGGCGTCGGCGTCGATGGCGAGGAGCTAGCTGCTGGGAGCTGCGATCTCCCTTCTCTCCCGCTCTCAGATCCTCTCCCTCACATACTGCCAACGAACGGTAGAAGGAATGGAAACGAAATGATATATTTTGTTTCCAGAGTCGGCTAACAGAGTTAAAAAGGGAAAACTGAAGGAAAGGATAAGGAAGGGCGCCCAGGGGGGCGGATGCAAATTACCCAAGAACTTTTCTGAAATTACACATAGGTCCTTGGACACTAAAAAGCTCATATCTTTTTACTCGTAGGTCGGTTTCGCGTGATTTCTCTGGCAACGGATCAAGCACAAACTTGTCCTCAACCTCGGGACAAGAAAATAAGCTAATGATACATTAACACTAGCTCAAAGCTCAAAACACTATTAACAAAAGCAAGTACTCATCTCAACATAACTAGTTCAATTATGCACTAACCAAGGTATTTACTGGTAAAACGAAATGTGGGTCATAACAATCTCCCTCCCTTATAAGAATTTCATCCCGAAATTCCTAAAAGAGAAAAGGAAACTTGTTACGCATCTCTGATTCAAGCTCCCACGTAGCTTCCTCTATATTGTGATTACTCCACAAAACTTTCACTAAAGATAACTCGCGATTCTTAAGCTTCTTGATCCTCCGATCAACTATCTGTATTGGTCCCTCAACATAGGACACATCTGATCTGATTCCAGATCAAACCACAATACATTGTCTTTCTAGAACTGTTATAACAGTAACTCAAATTATGGTAATTACTGAGAAATTATCATACTATACATGCAGACAAACTAAAATTCTTAAATAAATAGAATGCATGTCAATTTGGCACTTTATACTAAAAATCATGCAATTGAACTGTTAAACATCACCACATCTCATACTGAGAATTTTGATATCAAAATACTTGATTTATTGTACACCCTATCCTTAGGGTTTCAGTTATCTCATCTTTTTGATTGCAGTTCAAATCACAATACGGTATCCTTCTAGAACTGGCAGAGCAGTATATTCAAAATCATTGTAATTACTGAGTAATCCTTATATCATGCATGCAGGTAGATTTAAAATTCATAAATATCCCAAACTCATATCAATTTGATACATACATACTGAATTCATGCAATTGAACATCTTATTACACCAATAAGAGTAATTACTTCACATATAAGAAATCATCTGTAATATTTATCAATTATCTGAAATTTCTCGAAGAACGTGCACATTAACCCAAATCCTGGTTTGTGCATCACATAACTCAATTAAGAGTTGCTTACGTATCATAACACAAATAATTAATAATACTTGAGAATTTCTAGTAATATCTCAGAGAAATGTGCCAATTCATGTAAATGTTAAGTCACACACATTAACATAACAGGAAACATGCAACTAGGTTTATTTGCATATTTTAATGCTATCGTACTTTCTTGAAATCATGCACCTGATGATTTTACAAAATCGGTATTGTCTGGGTTTATACCCAAGCCGTACCATTATCAGTCGTGTATTTCTAAACTCAACATTCCCACTAAGCAATTTGGGTTTCGATGAACTATGTAAATTCACTGGTCCAATCTACACTTTCTATTATACAGAGCTTCATACGGGGCCAAACCAAGACTTGAATGGTGACTATTGTTGTATGCAAACTTTATAAGGCTTAAATGTTCTTCCCAACTTCCACTGAAATGCAAAACACATGCCCTTAGCATGTCCTCAAGAGTCTGAATGGTTCTCTCAGACTGACTATCTGTGTGCGGGTAAGAAGTTGTACTAAACCTCAGCTTTGTGCCCAAAGCACGATGCAACTGATTCCAAAAACCTGGATGTAAACTTAAGATCTCTATCTGATATAATTGAAACTGGGATACCATACAACCTGACTATCTCATCCATGAATATCTTAGCCAACTTCGGAACATCAGAGGTTGAATTGATATGAAGAAAGTGAGCAGACTTAGTCAGTCTATCCACAATCACCATACTGAGTCACAACCTTTAGGTGTCCGGGGTAACCCTACCACAAAATCCATTGTGATATGTTCCCATTTCCACTCTAGTATAGGAAGAGACTATAGAATACCTGCAGGTTTCTGATGCTCAGCCTTATCCTACTGGCACACACCGCACCTAGTCACATACTCAGCTACATCCTCTTCATACCAGACCACCAATACAACTCCTTGAGATTCATGTACATCTTAGTGTTACCTGCATGCATAGCATACATCGATGCATGTGCCTCCTCAAGAATTTGTTCTTTCAAATCACTGTCTCGAGGTACACAACATATCATGCTAACACAACACACCATCATCTAAAAACATGAACCCTGGTCTTTTCCCCCTATCATGTCATGCACGATCTGCTGCAACCCACTGTCACTCTGCTAAAGTTCCTTGATCTAATCTTAAAAAGTTGGCATGACTTGCATCTGTGCAATCAAACCACTCTGCTCTGTCACCCCTAAGTCTAAGTTCAACTTTCACATTTCTACTAGCATGTCTTTCTTGGAATAGGCCATAGAGAATGCATCAACTGTTGATCTTAACATTATGCTCAAAGCATCTGCTACCACCTTCGTATTTCCAGGGTGATAATCTATCGCCATATCATAAAGATAATGACGTCATGTCTTAAGAGCATGAACTACAACAACTAATTCCAGATCATGTGACGAGTAATACTCCTCATTCTATGCTAATTACTTCTTATTACTACTGTAAGTACTTATTTCAAAATGCACTTCAGTTATCTTATATTTTCTCTTTTTGTTCAACACACACACTTATTACATTTCAAATTTATATCTTACTCTTTTCTCCGAGTCATTTTCATATTTTGTATCTACCTTCCAGATTAGCTAACTTTAAACCCTGGATTTTATTAGTGCTAGGTTACCTTTCATAGTGCAAATCGTATGATCTTGTTTTATAAAGATACTAGTTTTCAAGGTCAAATCACTAGCAACGTCCCTTGAACTACTTCAACTCTAAACCTTTTAGGGTTTGGTCCTTATCAGTAACATAGCATTATTGTGATGTGACTTTACTTAGTTTGAAATAAAACTTTAGATCTCATAAGCTTTACTCAAGTCTTCCTTATCTTATCACTAGAATTTCCTCCCTCTTACTTGAACATCCAGATAAGTTACATTCTCATTTTAACTTGCTAGGGTTTCATCATCATATTATGTTTCATTATTTCATTCACTTAGACGTCTCTACCATGGTGGTTATGCAACCTATATGATGCATTCATTTTCTAAATTACGCATCTGTTCTTTATTTTAGGAACTAGTTTGTTAGTCTATAAAGACTTAGAATCCACAGGTAGTATGTATGAATGTGTTAAACTTTATAATAAAGATATATATTCCATACTCTCAATTATGTCATGCAATCTTCATTCTTTAATCAAGGTCATCATTTCTATCATTTCTCTTGATTCAACTAAATTTCTTATCCTGGTCTTATGAATTACATAAGGCTCCTTATTTCTATGTACTTATTATATACTTAACTCTTTTCCTCTATTTTCCCTTTGTTTTGAGGTACATAAAAGTATTTTACTTTATTACATGATCCATTCCATGGTTGATTCTTACTATCTTAGCCCTTACAGACTATTCTCATATCTTTTCCATATTCTCATATTTAGAAGTCATATAATACTAATCATTAAACTTAATCTGAACCTTACATCATATTCCTTTATTTCCAATTAAGGATTGCTCATATGAGGTTCCAATGTTGGGTCTTCGATATCAGTTCCAACTAATTCTTAGTTGTTCTAATCTTTCCCTTATATCTCAACATCTTAGTGTATATACATTTTTCACCATGATTCGGGTCTAAATTATCCAGAATCTACTTTTATTATATTTTTAATAAGAGTCGTTAGATCCCAGTAACGCATCCTTCCAGCCGGACCAGGCCGAACCTGTAGTCCTGAAGCCAAGAGCTACTCAGGATTAACCAACTCCTATTAATCTCAAACATGTGGAAAGAATATCCACTTAGGGAAAACTCATTTAAACATAACTTCTGGTCTACTTAATACAAAGAATATAAACAATAAATAAATCACTTCATAACACACAACAATATAAAAGAATCATATTTATTCTACAAATTGGAAATCTAAATTCATACATATAAGAGCATTTCTAGTGATCTTTAATCAAATAAGCAATATAAAGTAAGAGTTGTATCACATTCTATTTTTAATCTCTTACTCCTACATTAATTTCCGGTTTCCTTAACCCTAAGATTTCTAGGGTTTCTCTCTAGCCTATCCTTCCTCTGCATACCTGGCCAGGGCATCCAGAGAAGAATAGACATAGTAGCTTGATACTGGTCGATCTAAGTATTCAGACACCTGGCCAGGGTATCTAAACACTCAGACCTCCCAGAGCTAAAGACATACCACTTCTTATTTTCTTCACTTATAACTTTATCTTTTGATCCTAATGATCCCTGATGACTCAGCCTAAGCTCTCTACTTGGTTCTCGTGACCACATCCTCTTCCTGCCATCTGCAATAGTATAACAGAACACTTCATGTTAGAAAATTGCAGTTAGAAGGAAGACACTTAAGTCCTAATCCTATTGGTCTCTTATCGTCCCCTGACCTTGACTTAGAGTATTCATATACTCAACCTATGCTCTGATACCAAGATGTCACACCCCAATCTCGCATTACCCACTAATCACGAGATTAGGGCGCGACGGAGGGATTATCACATAAACAAATCACTGAGAACTTTTTCTTTTTAAAACCTCGTAATGATATCCGGATTATTGTTGTAAACTAAAACATAATAAACTATTGCGGAAGCATTTCAATTAAACTGGCTAGAGAACATAAACAGAGTTTACAACATGTAACATTGTTTAACAGAAAGTAAACATAACAGTTAATTTACATCTTTATATACATTCCACATACACACTCTCTCTCACCCACACCATGTCCCAAGGACCGAGGGGAAAGGACTAAGAGACCTCTATCTAGACTAACTACATATACCTTCTACAGACTAAGCGTTATGATGAAAAGATTCTTCCGATTCCTGCTGCTGATGTTGACCTGAAAATGTTTGAGTAGAGGGATGAGCCTACTCGCTCAGTGAATAGCATTTCATTTAGCTATCACTAAACAACTCATCAGATAAAATTGAAATAAAGATAAGTGCAGTACTAAGCAGGGCAGTTCTAATAACATAGCAGATTTACAGATAACAATCTCATTTTCATACAACATCAGATATTTTAAACAAATAAACAATTATAGAGAATTGGCACAGAAATTCAAATCTCTTAACATATTAAATTTACTGTGATCCTATATGATTACATATTTATATTATTATTATGCCCTAATCATATACAGTGTACTCTGCATACAAAGATCTGTAGCGAACTACGATCCCACCGTACAAGACTTAGCGACACACCCGGGAAATGCTAAGTCTGACTGCCAGTCCTATTCTGCTACAGGACCCACAGGCTCTCCGGCCTCACTGCACTACTCCGAGTGCTCTAGACTCCTCCACTAACCTGAGTACACAGGCGGAGAGTCTACACTGGGTTACCACCGTGACACACGCACGGATTATTGTTGAATAACCCCTATTTACTCCAGTGCCACTGTGACACACGCACGGATTATTATTGAACACTGCCTCTCTGTCCTCGTGCCACCGTGACACACACACAGATTATTTTTGAACACGAGTTTCACCCCTAAGATGCAGACCTCTCAAAGGGGTTCTACGGTGTTAGGGCACCTAAGTCTATCATCATTATTAAAGCAGTAAATATAAATTGTCATAACTCAATCTTAATTGCACACTGAGTATATTTAAGAACACTTCCATCTCTTTCAACTTTATACATAATTCCACATCATTCTAAGCTTGTCATAATAGCAGACATTCATTTAGAGCTCAACATATTCACAGCAGTATCAGTACAGACAACATTCGCTATTTTCTTTAGTTACACTAAGTAAATTAGGCTCTATAGAATGAAACACATTTCTTTAATCTCATTTATACTGTTTAGAAGTTACTCTAATTATACCGAAGCAATATATACAATGAAATCGAGTTCGATGGTGATAAATAAATGAAATACTACTCACCCACTTCGGTGTGTTCGTATACACCGAAAACGTCCACAAACACGCCTAATTCTGCTTTTCTGCAACTTTGCACCCCGTGCAACTGATTTGCACCCCGTGCAATCTGGGCAGAAACACTTATGTTCTATTTTTCTGCAACTTTGCACCCCGTGCAACTGATCTGCACCCCGTGTAACTGATCTGCACGCCGTGCAAACTGGCCGACTTTCTATCCTGTTTTTTCTGTAACTTTGCACGCCGTGCAACCTGTGCAGAAACGGAAATTGCAGAAGTAAAAGAGGAGCTCGGGGTCGATTCGGTGGACGATTCTTGCTCAAATACTCATATAGCTTCGGAATGACCTAGCAAGCAGTTGGCAAGAAGAAAGAACGGAGGGGAAGCGTCGTTCGCTCCCTAGACCATCTCCATGGTCGGCCTCTTCGCGGCTACAGGAGGAAGAGGAAGGTGAAGAAGAAGAAGAAGAAGAAGAAGAAGAAGGGGCTGCTAGGTTCGGGCGGCTAGGCGTCGGCGTCGATGGTGAGGAGCTAGCTACTCGGAGCTGCGATCTCCCTTCTCTCCCGCTCTCAGATCCTCTGCCTCACACACTGCCAACGAACGGTAGAAGGAATGGAAACGAAATGAAATACTTCGTTTCCAGAGTCGGCTAACAGAGTTAAAAAGGGAAAACTGAAGGAAAGGATAAGGAAGGGTGCCCAGGGGGCCGGATGCAAATTACCCAAGAACTTTTCCGAAATTACACATAGGTCCCTGGACACTAAAAAGCTCATATCTTTTTACTCGTAGGTCGGTTTTGCGTGATTTCTCTGGCAACGGATCAAGCACAAACTTGTCCTCAACCTCGGGACAAGAAAACAAGCTAATGATACATTAACACTATTAACAAAAGCAAGTACTCATCTCAACATAACTAGTTCAATTATGCACTAACTAAGGTATTTACCGGTAAAACAAAATGTGGGTCATAACAAGAGCCTTGATATGATTGAAATTCCTTCTAACCTTGACAGTAGAATAGAAAAATTTGGAATTAGTATCACCTTCCTTAAGCCAAGAAATTCTCGACTTCTGCCTAAACAAAGATTCCTCATGCATTCTAGCAACAACCGCTTCCTTCCTTCTCTCAATAGCTTCAGTCTGAAACAAAATATTAGTGGGGTCATTATCAAGTCTCGTTTGAGCCTCAATAGCCAACAACTCAAGATTATTTGCCACATCTGAGAAGTTTCCAACAGAATCTCTATTCCAAGAAGAAAGAGAGTGACGAAGACTCCTGAACTCAGAGTAGAGTTTGTAAATAGGAAACCCAGGCACATCAATATCCCAACTTTTCCTAACAACATCCAGAAAATCCACCTTTTCAGTCCAGGCATTGATAAAACGAAAAGGAGTGACCGCCTTGATCCTCTCACCAATATCAAGAGTAAGAATCTTATGATCACTAATAACATTCGAATGTAGAATTCCTTTAAACTCATTAAAGACAGACATAAACTCAGCATTATAAAGGATCCTGTCAATATAAGAAGAAGCAAAAGCATCACCACTTTGATGGTTGTCCCACGAGAAGAGAGGACCATTAAGACGAAGTTCAAAAAGCCAAGAACTTAACATTCAACTATTGAAATCCTCCATAGATTTACTAGAAGGCAGATCCCTGCCAATTTTTTCATCAGTCCTCCTTACAGAATTGAAGTCACCAAGAATAACCCATGGACCAACCAGAGTAGAATTAATATCAACAATCTCCTCCCAGAGATGAACCCTATCATTATCGGGATTATGTCCATAAACCGCAGTAACAAAAATAGCCCTATTATAAAAAAAAACTTCCAAATGCACAGATTGATCAGTCTCCCTGATCTTCCGAACCTGACAATCAGTATCTCTCTAGAGAATTAAGACTCTGCCTAGAACATGTGAATCATGATTGGAGCACCAGCTATAACAAAAAAAAACTTCTTAACAAGCTTATCAATCTTCTTAATTTTGACTTTAGTCTCATTCAACAAAATCAACTGTGGTTTGAACACTCTTATTTTATTGTGAACTGCCAGGGCTTTAAGGTTAAGTCCCCTGACATTCCATGAAAGCAAACTAAAAGAGCTATCCATCTACACTGCTTGAAACCAGTACTTCACTAGTATGAGGTACCGTCCTCTCTACTTCACTGATGATCAGGTTGTCAAATTTATTTGATAACATGGCTTGAGCAACCTATCTCACATCTTTTGTGGTAGTAGGACCTTTCCTGCCTTTGGCTTTCCCTTTCCTTCTTTTATTTCCCTTCTGAAGTTCGTAACCATCCTCCTCCGTGCTAACACCTTCAGTAGGTGGTGGAGTCAGTAAATCAACCACATCCTCCTGATCATGTCCATCCACTGAGATGTCTGAACCAGAAGAAACATACTCTTCAAAGGAATCAACTGGCACATGGAATTCATCTTCAGCCTCATCCAGAGCAGAGGAAACAACAAAGTCAGGCGGAATTGCTTCTACCACAGGGATAGACACATGTTGCTCCCCAGAGATAGCAACATCGGAACTAGGAATCATACTCAAGCTACCAGACCCATCAATACCAGAAGAATTCAGTGAAGCCGATCTCCCTGAGCTCCCCTGTGGAATCGGAAAAACATATGGCTTATCAGACATTTCGTCATTCACCTCTACCTCAACCCTCGGGATAGCTTTCCAAACCCAAACCTTCTACGAGACAGGGGGCTTCACCTCACAATCGTTATGACCATAGAGCTTGCAGACTTGACAAACTCTAGGCTTCCATTCATACTCGAAAGAAATGGTATGGGCAACTCCCTTGTCACTGACCACTTCAAGCTCTTTCGGGAAAGTAGACTCTGCTGGCATCAAAACATGCAGTCTTGCAAATTCAAGGTTCCTAAGCTCGAACGTTGCTTTATCTGCTCGCAGCGGAGTACCAAGGTATGAACCGATCCTAGAAAACATCTTCATGTCCCATAGTTCAAGAGGGAGATCATGAACACAAATCCAAACCGGCATATCTGGCATTCAAAACCTCTTAAGCACTACGCCAGACTTCCATCTCATTAGGACCAGAGGTTTGCCTCTCACAAAATACATGCCTCCATCCAACACACTTTCCAGATCTGACTCCTCGGTGAATTTTAATAGAAAAAAACCCTGCCCGTGATTCATGACTTCAAGTTTCCCTTTCAGTATCCAGATCTGTGAAAGATATCTCTCCAATATCCCGAGCTGAGGTCTGAAACCAACGATGTATCCAGCGAGACAATTCTTCCATCTCATAGCATTCCTCTCCGCCTCCTCCCCTGGGTAGACAAGCTTCTGATCCTGGACTATAATGTCCACCTTCTCCAACGAAGTATCATACAACTTTGGTTTTATCAAATCCGCCCACGACTTCACGCCATTCAAAGATGGAACGTTGACATCCACAGAACCAAGAGTCGATTCAGCAGCAGGAACCAGAACTGTAATCGAGGAGGCAGATTCAACAGAAGCTCATGACTCGACTGATCTAGGGCCGTGCCGCCGAGCATCACCATTGTCGGGAGGCACTACCATCGTCGGGAGCGAGCAGGAGAATACTTTGGTTTTTAACACCATTCTTAATACCATTCACATCATTTGACCTTTCTCATACATCTCTGGACTCCGAACAAATCTTAAAAATCATCCATTTATGGTGTGAACACATCACCAACGACCATTCACAGATATCAAACCCTCCTGCAATGCAAGACTGAGAACTTTCTAGTCATGTACCTTAGACTACCTATATCTCCACATCCCACACAACACCGCTCATGGGTCCCATCATAGACAAAATTCATCTAAAACTTTCATCTTGGACAAACAACTTCCTTAGCCTGGCTGGTCACATTACTCTTCTCAACATCTCTGTCACTCTCATTACCACTCACCATCTTAGCTGTATACCTATACCAGCTAAAATCTCGCCAACCGATTGACTATATCAGGAGAAATTCCTCATGGAACCACTATTCCACTAACTCAAATAAAACCAAAATATACTTACTCAACTAGGATACCATTTGTGCTCCCATTGAATATGGAGGCTGGGGCATCATTAATATTAGCACACATGCGATTTGTCTCATCACCAAAATCAGACAAACTCTCACCTCCAAATCAACAAAGATTTGGAAACCATTCATACTACAAAAAATTAAATCCATGGAACAAAACAAAAAATAGTATATCTTCGCCTATCTGGAAATTCATCAATAAAAATTTGGATACCATTGTTTAGATGATCAACACACTTCCTCATAACTACACCGACATAAATTTATGGTCTGATCCTTAGTATCACAACATCATAATTCAAAACATCATATACAACCTCAACATACCCCGAAACCTGAAACATATTAACACAACCAAATCTCTTCACCTGCTTACCAGTAATAGACAAAACATCTTTAAAATACATCTCTCACGGAACCTCAACTCCAACACCATTCAGGACATTATCCACAATCTAGAAAATAACACCTCAAACCGCATATCATGGAAATGGGGTGCACCTATACATCAAATAAAACCCACCATTATCTCACCTATAGAGGGCACATATTTGATCTTAAGGCTATTTGGACGATGAAATCTCCACAAAAGTTTAAAATCTTCTTTTGGCTCATAACTAAGAATAAGATCCTTACATATCACAACCTTTCTAAGAGGGGTATTCTGGGACGAACAAGATGTTACCTATGTCATGCTCAAGATGAAATCACATATCATCTCTTCACTCACTGTCCTTTCGCAGATCAGTTTCTTCACTATTATAAGTCTACTCTCACACCAACCATGAACCCCACACTTTGATCATCGCTATACTTTGGAACATTTGGATAGAGAAGAATAACATGAAATACAACAACACTTCACACCCTATTGATGAGATTATGGGATTAAGAGAGAAAGATTTCAACATCAACACATGTGATTGCAAGACTGACTTCAACATCAACACATGTGATGACAAATGAAGACACTCAGATGGCGATCTTCGGAGGCCACACCCTAAAGGTGATCTTAGTTGTCGACACTGGCTTTTAGACTTACCATCTGTGAACTAAATCTTTTTTCCATGTTTCGTCAATTGTTTTAAAAGGTGCCTCCCCCATTAGGTTTCTTTTCACCCATTTATGCTTTCCAGTACTTTTATAGATTTTGGACAACAATTAGTCTGTGTTAATATCCTATATGCTGGATTGTTTACTGACGTTTTCTGAATATATTTGACCTTCTACCACAAAATTAAGGGCTCAATTTTTGGCAGTCGTTGGCACTACGGCAATGACCGGTCGGGCAACATCGTGCCGAGCCGAACACGGGATCATTAGTCGGCCATATTTCCCTCATTTTAATCAGAGATCAGCAATCAGTAATTGTACTTATCGCATTGTGAAATGACAAAGTTGTCCCCAATTAACGAACAACAGAGATCCAGATAGTGGGAGACTGAAAAAACGCAATTAGTGGATTCACCTGGTCCGATCAGTCCGCCCTAGGCTTGGCTTCTTCCCAAAACGACGGAGACGAACCAACTAAGCACACCGTCTTCCACCTGGCTTCCGACCAGCTCGCCCACTGTCAAACTAACTGCAGGCTTGCCGGTGCCCATCCTCTCCTTCTAGCTCGAGCTTGATTCAGCTCGTCACTGCCAGCTGCCGCTGATCGTGCTGCCAGCCGCAGGGTCCCTATTGGCCATCCAGCCCCGTCATCCCACTTGGCCCAACTTGCTCATGCTCACTGCCGTCGCAGCTGCCACGGAGGCTGAGCGTGGAATCTCCAGAGAGGTTCCAGTTCCTAACGCTCTGCCAGCCCCCTCGCGTTGCTGAGTCAACCGCAGCTCTCCCAACAGTACTGTCACTGCCTCTCCTCCCTCCCCTAATGACAATGGATGGAATTTTAGAATCTGATGAAAAATTGCCGACTTCTGCATTAGAGAGAGATGATTAAGGCTTGTATAGCTCCCTTTCTTGTCGAAATTTCGCTACTGCCTATTAATATTTCGATGCCCCCCCTCACAATTCTGTTTCCCCTTCTCTGTTTTTTGGCAAGAAATAGAAAAGTTGCTTGTTTTGTAACTGTTTTCTGGACGGACTAGAACCGTCTAAACGTTGTAATGCCTGATGGTCCATATTCCTTTTACATGATGCCAACTACTGTATCTTTCTAGTGATGTTAATTTGACTCTGAAAAACATAGCTTATCCATTAGCAGTTATATTTACTGCATATATGTGTGTGTGAGGTTGCAAATACATATGATGGCTGAATTTAGTGCCTTCACAGTGTACTGTAAGAAATAGATGACAATGCATAAATTCATAGGATACACTGAGCTTATGACACATCATATATATCATCAGTGTAGCGTAATTTCTACCATAAACCCACGTCACAACGTACAAACAGATTTTCTACTGGAAGAAAATATTTAGAAGCTAGAAAGTATACACTTTGAATCTGTCCTAAACCAAACTGATTAACAGGCAAATATCATCACTGATGTAGTCCATTAGCCACTTAATGATTAAATTGCCACAAAAATGAAAATTCCTCAGAATGATTTTCGATCGCATGAGATCACATTTGACACCTGGACTAATTGAACAGTGCTTCAATAAGCAAGGAAAAAGACTGCCTCATAAAAATGTCTCTATTTTTTATTTTGACATCTTTACTTCTACATCCACAATTCTATAACTCCTGCATCTCACTTATACAGCTTTCTTTTGTAGGTTAAAAAGGTTTCTCTACCATGATCTTAATTTGAAAGGCAGAAAAACATGTTTCACCGCCATAGAAGTCCATGCTTAAGTGACAAATGCATTCATGTTGAACAGTAGCAAGGTGCATATCTATTTTTTGTTGATATCAGTTCATAAGAGGTTGTATTGATGCAGTAAGATCTAACATCCCTTCAGCAAAAGCGAAAAGTTCTTCAACTCAACCTACCACTATTACGAGTGATATCAAAAAGCTTTTGGCTATATTATGATGTCAACCTATCAATGCTGTCTTTTTTTTCCAAAAATATTTTGACGGCAGCAAGGCCTTGAAAATCTTGGCTGAGTACCTATGTCCCTAGCTGACCCCCATTCTGTACGATGAGACATGTAAGCTCATATTTCATCTTCATGCCAATATTTATCACTTGGATGGAGGCACGTAGAGATGCTAGTCTAAAATAGTTGGAAGAGTGGGGTTTGTAGTAGAGGTTTCAGAAACAGTGCAACGAACTTCATCTTGTTCAGTTTTTGGCTGTTCTTCCTGCATCCTTCTCTGGTGTGGTCGACCAGATTCTATCTAGTGATCCGCTGCCTACCCTTAGAGATGTCCTAAAGAGTCCAACGACTACCATCCATGACTCCTGCTCCTGCTATTGAGCATCCGACTCTCATTGCTCGCTCTGCTGATTCTGGCCGTGGCCGTGGAGGTCGACCTCCTCCTTCGGGTGGTCGTGGCTCATCTACTCCTGGACGTGGTGCACCTCTCGGCTCTCGCTACTACAACTGGTGTGGCCGGGACAATCATACTGAAGATCGCTGCTGGATTAAGCATGGCAAGCCCGCTTGGGCTAACCAGGCTTCTACAGTTTCTACTGCTGACACTACCTCTGACTCACCTGCTGCTCCGGCAAACGTAGACTGGCTTTGTTCTGAATTTGAGAAGATGTTCCAGCAGCGTATCATACAACTACCCTCCTCTACAGCGGGACCCTCTGCTATGCTTGCATCTCCAACTACTGGTAACAATAAATGGTGTATTGATTCGGGTGCATCTACTCATATGGCCGGTGACATTCGCCTATTTTCTTCTCTCAATAAAACTGCTACTATCCCGTCTGTTACTGTTGCAAATGGTTCCAAAACTACAGTTCATGGCATTGGCACAATTCCTCTTTCACCAAAGCTACAACTAAATTCTGTTTTACATATCCCACAGTTTCCTATTAATCTTTTATCTGTAAGTAAGATGATAAAACAACTCAAGTGCTCTATTAAATTTGATCCTTCTGGCTGTGTTTTGAAGGATCTCCGCACGAAGACGAGGATTGGTTCGGGCCATGAAGGACCAGACGGGCTGTATTATCTGGATGGACCTCCTGCTGCATCTGCTCTGCTATCTACTTCAGTAACTGGACTACAGTGGCATTTTAGACTGGGTCACCCATCATCTACCAAATTAAAACATTTATTTCTTGCTTTATCTGAGAACAATTTTACTTGTGAAACTTGTGTATTGGGCAAACAAACTCGTTCTGTTTTTCCTGCTAAGAAGGTTATTGCTTCTAAAGAAATTTTTGACATAGTTCATGCTGATATTTGGGGTGCTTGTTCCGTATCGAGTCACTCGGGTGTGAACTATTTTATGACTTTCATTGATGACTACTCTCGCACCACATGGCTATTTTTGCTTAAGGGTCGGGACACTGTGCTGGAAACTATTCATACTTTCTTTGCTGAAATTCACACCCAGTTTAACAGGCCTATTAAATTTTTTCGCACTGATAATGCACTTGAGTTCATGCAAAAATTGGTTACCTCCTTCTGTGTCGCTCGTGGGACCATACATCAGACTACTTGTCCTTACACTCCTCAACAAAATGGTGTCGCTGAGCGAAAAAACCGCCACTTACTCGAGGTTGCTCGCACTCTTCTCATACACTACAAAGTACCCCATCACTTCTGGCCTGAAGCTGTCTCTACGGCTTGCTATCTTATAAATCGCATGCCTTCCTCGGTTTTGCAAAATAAGGTTCCTTATGCCATTTTGTTTCCTGATAAACCTTTATTCTCTCTTCCTCCTCGCATTTTTGGGAGTACTTGCTTTGTAAAAAACCTTCGCCCTGGCCTCACAAAACTTAATGCTCGCTCGACCAAGTGTGTTTTCCTGGGGTATTCCCGTACACAAAAAGGCTACCACTACTTTGATCCTATTAAAAAACAGTAGTTTGTTAGTGCGGATGTAACTTTCTTTAAGCATATGCCTTACTAGTCTACTGATGGAGAAAAACTGTCTACTGATATTATGGCCAACACACCTTTACCGGCTATTGAGTTTACCTACTCCTGATGTGCCTACGGAACGCCCTTTGCAAGTCTACAGACGCAGGTCAAAGAGAAATACTACTTCTGAGGCTCCGGTCGAACCAACTCCTTCGTCTGCGGATGATCCACCACCCAATGAGGTATTTTCTGACCTAGACCTTCCTATCAGTATTCGGAAAGGTGTTCGTTCCTGTACTCAACATCCAATTAGTAATTTCTGTTCCTCTGACAATCTATGTGATAGTTTTGCATGCTTCACTTCTGTTTTGTCTACTGTGACTATCCCAAAATCAGCAGAAGAGGTCCTTCGTATTCCTGCCTGGAAACATGCTATGGAGCAAGAAATGCATGCACTCTGCGATCGTCAGACATGGGATCTAGTCGATCGTCCCTCTTGCCCTACCGTGGGCTGTCGTTGGATATTTACTATTAAATATCAACCGGATGGCACTATTGAATGCCTGAAAGCCAGATTAGTTGCAAAAGGTTACACACAAACATATGGTGTTGACTACTTTGAGACTTTCTCTCCAGTTGCACGCTTAAATTCTATTCACATTTTGATATCTATTGCTGTGAATAAAGACTGGCCTCTGTTTCAACTCGATGTCAAAAACGCCTTTTTATATGGAGATCTACAGGAGGAGGTATACATGGAGCAACCTCCGGGATTTGTTGCTCATGGGGAGTCTGCCTTCAAAATATGTAAACTCAGAAAGGCTATCTATGGTCTTAAACAGAGCCCGCGTGCGTGGTTTGATAAACTCAGCCAGATCTTTCGGCGATGACAGCAACAAGACTTGTTATCCTTATTGTGTTTGTTGATGACATTGTCTTATTTGGCAGCGATAATGAGGGTATTCAGGCAACCAAAAATGATTTAGCACAACACTTCATGACCAAGGACCTTGGCAAACTACGATACTTTTAGGCATTGAGGTTGCTAGATCATCTGCAGGACTCTGTCTTTCACAAAGAAAATATGTTCTTGACAAGTTACAGGAGACATGCATGCTGGGGCTGCAAGCCAACCAATACTCCTTTAGATCCTAATATGGATTGGGACGATGACAACTCCCCTCCTTATGATGATCGCCACCAGTTTCGGAGATTGGTGGGCAAGCTTATCTACCTGACGGTCACTAGGGCTGATCTGGCAGCTGCTGTAGGATTCATAAGCCGGTATTTTGATAAACCCCGGCAGTGCCACTGGGATGCTATTTGTCACATCTTACGATATCTCAAAAGCTCGCCAGGGAAAGGTTTTCTGTATAAAAAGCATGGCCATTGCAATTTATCTGGATTCTCAGATTCTGACTATGCAGGAAGTCGATCTGACTGGAAATCTACTTCTGGATATTGTACTTTTGTGGGAGGAAATTTAGTCACCTGGCGAAGCAAAAAGCGGACTGTTGTTGCTAGATCCAGTGCCGAGGCAAAATACAGAGCCATGGCTCATACTGCATGTGAACTTCTGTGGGTCCGTGGCCTTCTACATCAGTTTGATATTACTTATTCCGGCCCTATTCCTATGTTCTGTGACAACAAAGCCTCTATTTTTATTGCGAGCAACCCTACATTTCATGAACGCACAAAGCATATTGAAGTTGATTGCCACTTTGTTCGGGAGAAAGTTCTATTTGGGCACATATGCACTCCATACATCAGCACTGACAAGCAGCTTGCGGACATCATCACCAAAATTCTGCCTAAAGCTCGGTTTCAGACTCTGATTGACAAGCTGGGCTTGTTTGACATCTAAGCTCCAGCTTGAGGGGGAGTATAGATATACTGTGTTGTTTACTTGTGCTGCTTTGTTATTCTTGTGATATTAGTCCCATATTGCTCACTTGTACTTATATCTCTACTCTCAGTTGCTATATCAGAGACTACCTTGTCACCTGTTTTACTCACTCAATAAACAATTCCTTTTTGTTTTTAGATCTTCCCTATGTGCTACTTCTTCTGATCACTTGATCCTTGTGGTCCGCTCCAATGTCCTCTAGTCGAGGACGTGGATGTGGCCGCAGTCGCTTTTGTGGCGGTCGTGCTTCTGGTGCTCCTGGACGTGGTCCTCCTCGTGGATCCGGGCGAGGGCAACCTCCTACTACCAACCGCTTTTGCAACTTCTGTGGGCGCACGAACCACAATGAGGACTACTACCCAGAAAAACACAGTGCATCTGCATGGGCAAACCAGGTCACCTCTGATGTTTCTGAAGACTCCTCTGCCACTACCTCCAGTTCTACCCAACCCACCGCTGAATGGATCTGCTTGGAGTTTGAGAAACTCTCCAGGCTTGTATGTCCTCGCAGTTGCCTGCTCAAGATGGAGGTCCTTCTGCCTTACTTGCGTCTCCTACACCTTATGGTAAACACAAATGGGTTATTGACTTAGGTGCTTTTGCTCATATCTCTGGCAGATCTGAGCTGTTTTTAACTTTATCTAAAACAACTAGAGTTCCACCAATAACAGTGGCGAATGGAACTGAGTCACCGGTGCATGGCATTAGAATTATATCTCTTTCCCATAAATTGCCATTAAAATATGTGCTATATGTTTCAAGATTTCCTCTAAATCTTTTATCGGCCAGTAAAATTGCTAAGAGCCTTTAGTTCTTGATCACATTTGATCCCGAGGTTGTGTTTCAGGATCTCCGCACGGAAATGGAGATTGGTTCGGGCCGTGAGGGACTAGACGGACTATAGTACGTAGATGTGCCGCGATTTGATGTTTGCTCTGCTATCTTCTTTAGTTGCTGGCCTACAATGGCACTACCACCTGAGACATCCTTCTGCTGCTAAACTGTGGTGCCTGTTTCTTGAGATTTCTGATAAAACCTTTTTGTGTGAATCATGACAATTTGGCAAACAAACTCGGGTTGTGTTTCATAAAGAAAAAGAGATTCGTTCTAAAAATCTATTTGGTTTTGTTCATGTTGCTATCTGGGGACCTTATATGTTACTAGCTTGTCCAGATATTGCTATTTTATGACTTTTATTGATGACTATTCTCGGGCAAATTGGTTGTTTCTCTTATAGGATCACAATAATATTTTTAACACTATTACACTTTTTTCACTAAAATCCAAACCCAATTTAATACAACTATCAAAATCTTTAAATTCAGAAAACACCCAAAGTGCATTTTTGACCGTTCATGCAAAAAAATTATGCCTTTTTAAAATTGGCCATCGATGGTTGTAAGAGTTGTCAAAAATTCTAGAGTAAGCGTAAGGAACATCTTATTCTTACCCTTAGTGACCATTGGTAGAAAATAATTGTGCATCTCTACACTTGCTTAATGATGGTTGAGAAACCAAGTTCTTTTAGTGTCTTATTGCAGATGAAACGAGTAGGGTGTAGACATCGAGACACTAGCTTGTGGAATATGAACTGCTCATCTTCTATTTGTAGGGTGAACAATAATTCAGAGTAGGTCTCCTGCCCCATAGGTAACTATAATTCTGGAGCAGTAGCCCGACTACTGGAGGCCCCAAGTTGTTTTGAGCCTTTTGAGTGTCCAATGGTGGGCGGAGGTAGTTGCTTGATAGAATCACAAGAAGGGTTGTTCTAGAGTTAGATTGTCTATTGTTATAGAGGACCAAGGTGATGAGCTCGAGGGTGATTCTATAAAGAAGAAGTGTTGTAGCCTGAAAGTGATGAATATGTGACTTGTGGGGACTCGTTGTTCCTTGCTTCCTTGAGAGGAATGACGAGGATGGGGAGATTTGGCGATGATTATTCTCTATGCCTAATGGTGGCGAGAAGAGTGTAATATGCGAGTGATTGGGTTACATATAGATGAGTTGTTTAGGTGTCGAGCTCAGTGGTCGAGCAGTGCCTCGAGGGGGAATCGCCAGAGGCAAGCTTTGTTGTTTCTTTTCTTTTGGGGGGACATGATGGTTGGTTTAGAGAAGGAAGTGGTGGTCAAAATCAATGGAGAGAAAAGTTTGGGTGGAGTTAGACATCGTGACGCTATGCGGTGCTCGTGGACTAGGTCGAGTGGCGTTGACACGACGTAGGACTATTGTGCTTGCTCTTCTCTTCCTTTAAGGGATGGCAACTACTAGTAGAGTGGCGTGTGTCTATTAGGGAACGGCATCATCTGTCCCAAATCAAACACTCCTCCCTCTTTTATAGTTTTCTTGAACCAACCCAATGAGGCAAGACATATCTCTAAGAGCGCACAATGTATCCTAATCCAATGCCTTTGTGTGTCTTCACAAATACGAGATACACTTTGCTCAAGGTAAATCATGTTGTGTTGCATTCTAGATGCAGATCTATCTTTTACAAACATTTACGACATATTTAGCACGTTGGACGCCTTGTCTTGCTTTATTGGATCGATGTTTGGAAAAAACCAAAATGGTACACTTTGATAAAAATATTTCCGGGAATGGCACCCCCGCAAAAATATTTCCAAGAATAGCCCACTTTTGTGATAAAACACTAACTAAATTGACGCTTTACGAGTGAATACAACAAAAACGCTAAAAGATTTGGAGCTTTTAATTGAAAAATTGAAAAATAAAATAAAAACAAAGTGAAAACGCCACCATTTGGCATTTTCACTTTGTTTTTATTTTTTTTCTTTCAAATTTTTATATTAAAAGCTCCAAATCTTGTGGCGTTTTTACCTGCTGCACTTTCAAAACGCCATTTTGTGTGGCGTTTTAACACCAAAGTAGGCTATTTTTGCGCAGGTGCTATACCCGGAAATATTTTTGTCAAAGTGTACCATTTTTGTTTTTTTTCCTTGATGTTTCTTTATAGGAATACAACACTTCCTGCTCAAGATGATGCACGAAGAGTCTGAATCCGAGGCCAACATCACATCTTTGTACAAAAAGACTCTCATGTCTGGTAAGGGGCACAACGTGTCCCACATCAATGACATCACTTGCAACTTGGCGAGATCACGACACAATTTGTCACTCAGGGACACATTTTGTCAATATTTAGCAAGACTCATCCTTTTTCTTTCTTAACTTGTGCATGTCGTGTTCAGTTCCGAACATGATGTGGCGAGCTTAATTTTTTTCAAATGAGGCATTTGACCAAGGTGATTATCATATCTCAAGAAATTGCACCACCACAAGCTGAAAAATAAGTTTTTTATGACACATATACATGTCTGTTTGGAGTTCCAATCTAAAATAAATTACAACACTAATGGAATGAAAAATGTGGGTTGCCTCTCATGAGTGTTTGAATTTAAGGTCCCTTAGTTGGATATTGTCCTTTTCAATCTTCAACCATTACATCCAAATACATGGCTTGTCTGGCCTCTTCCACTTCAACTACATAGTAGATCTTTAATCATTGTCCATTCACTTTAAACCTCTGTTCTATATCGTTTTTTCCTTAAATTTCACCTTGGAAAATTAGACTTGAAATGGCTGAGATCACTAGGACTTAATACTATGGAAATAATCTCAAGCATGAGTTATGTAAAAGCACAAGTTGACTAGGTCCCAAATTCATGTTCAAAATACCTTTGTATGTCATTTCTTAGTCTTTTTCTTGTATAAGTCTAGCACTCTCATAAGCATCACCAACATGTTTTGATAAACTTTCTACTTAAACACTTTTGGAGTCTGACAATGACATTGTGATACTCATATTTTATTATTAAAACTATGGATGCCAGGGTTGTAATTCTTATTGTCGAAGTAGATGGCAATCCTGTTTATTAGTGAATCTTAATGAATTATTGAGACAAAAAGGATCTTCTAAGCCTCTTTATTATCAACAATATAGTGAAGCTTAGATTACTTTCTTAGAATTTAACTTGCATTTAGAAAAAGGAATTAACAAGGATATAAGAACATATGAAAGACATATGATACATCTCAATAAATACTATAGGAAATGCCATGAGTTATTGCATAAACATCATCACAAAATGGTTTCTATGGAGTAAAAAAGAGACATCGTATGCAAAATACAGACAACACATGTTAAGAAGGCTTTAGTAAATATAGAAAAGACACAAGCATAGAGATATCCTTTTGAACTTTGAGGGATCATGGTAGAGAAAAGAGGCATTTAGTTAATGATAGCATCCAATAAGATTTTGTGAACATGGAGAATGCTTAAATAGTTGCTTACTAGTTCCTACTTACGAGAATGAGGGAGATATTTGAGAATATACAAACTACAAAGCTATTAGGCTCTTGAGTTGAATGATGATGCTTTCGAAGTGGAATCTTAAGTGTTGACTAAATCTATAACCTACCTCTTATACAACCAATTTGGTTTTATGTTGGTATAACTGATTGTGAGAGGCATGTTTAATTAGGTAGCTTATGAAGAAGACTAGAATGGGAAGGTCTCTTGATATGTTTTTATTAGTTTAGAAATAGATTTGCTGCCAGGTATCACATGGAGTCCTTTGATGGTTAGGAGAAAAAAGTAAGTCAAAAATATGAACTTATTTAATTTTAAAGATATGTACAAGCGTGAAAAGGCTTTGTTAGGACCCCATAAGAGGAGGCACACAAGTTTTCTATAGATAGTTGGTGTATACCAAGGATCAAGTTTGAGTTCTATTTATTTGCTTAAGTTAAGGATAAGCTATGAAAACATAACGATAACATTCCTTGGTATATGAATGATGTCTTGTTAACGAAGGAAACTAAATCAAATGATCCATAAGTTGGCACAACGACAATATCCATTTGGATGTAAAGGCTTCAAGGTTTGTGTAAAAAATCAAGTACATGCATTGCTATTTTCTCAATCTAGAAGTGTAGAAATTAATTGAATCAAGTTGGATGGAGTGGATATTTTTTTTTAAACAAGGACAATGGCAGAATGCATCAGTCGAAACAAATAGAGCATACACATTGCAATTTCAACCCATCTAGAAGTATCAAAGTTGGTTGAGTCAAGTTTGTAGTGAATTTCTCAAAATGTAATAAGTGTCATTGCCAGGGTCCATTATTCGATCCAAAGGTGAAATTATGTTTCTCATATGATCAGTGCAAATTATAAAAGGAGTATGAATGGATTATTATGCATTTCAAAAATTCCATGGAGATTTAAAGGTAGGTTTCACAGAATGACTCTCATCCAACCATTTGGTATATTAGTGAATGTTCGACCATGAAAAACAAGATGTTCACAAGACAAGTGTAAAAAATAAGAATGATAAGATGATTGTGTGAGAAGACAGCGGCTATGAAAATGGGTACATAAGAAATTAACTATAGAAGATGAGTTGTCTCAGACATAGGGGAAAACACAAAGTGGGCTGATAAGTGCACTTGTCAGGAATAATATAATTGCTTTAGATTGAGTTATGAGGGGAAGAGGCAATGCTATAACCTATAGCATTATTGAGAGAGTGAATAGGAGGAATTAGGCTGATATTAAAACTTCTTTGAACTTATTTAAGTGTAGAAGGGTTTGTGTTGCTAGCACAAACATGGTTTGATTGTGGCTTAGACGATGACGATGCTTAAAATTTGGGTAACCATGAAGGCTGTTCATACCAGAAAATTGCCACAATAGTTTCTAAAGATCGAGACAAACTTTTTTATTAAGACTAGAGACTTTGTTATTGACCCATGCCCTCCGCATTCTTGCTACCAAAAACTGATGTACAAAGAAGTTAGGGCCCAACCATATACCCATACTATGTGTAAACAAAAAATGTGATTGTCCCACAACATGTACAAGTGTCCTTCCCAAAAGACTAAAAAACCTATAAAGTATCCCATGCTTTCCTGATGTAAGGTGTATGCATGTCTCTTATCCATCAAGATCAGACCTCTAATTCGCATGGGAAGATGAAGAGGATCATGTACAATGTTCACATCTTGGGTATCAGAGCCCCACCCACCTATGGTCCTTACTCCTTACCACCTTATCGATCTCATGAGGGATATGCTGGCCAATGATGCCCCTATCTTCAATAAACTCCTACCTGTCTTGTGTTGTCATGATTACTCTCCACGACGACTTCACGAAGCCCCATTAAGTACCAATCGACCTCTTATTCTCATTCTTAACTATAACTAAGTTGATGTTAGCGTCCTGAATTATCTAAAGGGCCACCACCATCGCATTGATATGGATCATCATGCTGGTTGGCGTTCAGGGCTAGTTTGGTTGGGTGTAGTTGAGTGTAGTTGTGGTAGTTTGCACTATAAAAATGTACATCAAACTCACGCTTTGTCATCTGACTGCACCCTGCCAAGCTAGCACTCAACCAAGTTCTCAATGCGATGGTCATCATCCCTTGCCATTTGCGTACGATCCCTGCGGTCCAAAACCACATTGAGTTGTCCTTGCAGATGTCCTAACCAACAACTAGGTTTATCTTGAGGTTGAAGATGTTGGGGGATTGCTACTAGACCAAGTCGACTTTCCTCACTCGGATCCGCAGCGGTTATGCCCAACAGGCATAGTCACAAATTCGGTATTCAGGATACGTTCGGTTGAGTTGAAAAATTCGAAATACATCAAATATGTTGGAAATTCAGATAAAAATCGGCCAATGTACGGTAAAAGTACGGTCAACTATTTGTGAAAAAGTTGGGAAAATATCGGAAGATATATACATATATTGCATACAAATATATGTATATATTGCATACAAATATATGTATGTATATGTTATGCACATATAAATACACAATGTATATTGCAAATATAGATAAACCAAGGCTTCTTTATTGAATGAATAAAACAGTTTACAATGCAATCTCTTATATAACAGAAGAGAATAGAGGCTAAAGCAGAGGTGAGCAATATGGGACTAAACTACATAAGTAAACAACATAAGTGAGGTACATGCTATGCACATGACACTCAACAAAACATAACAGAAAACAACATATCTCTATACTCCCCCTCAAGCTGGAGCGTAGATGTCAAACATGCCCAGTTTGTCAACTAGAGTTAGAAAGCGAGCTTTGAGAAGTATCTTTGTGAAGATGTCTGCAATTTTCTTGTCGGTACTGAGATATGGCGTGCAAATTCTGCCAGTGAGAACTGCTTCTCGAATAAAGTGACATTCGACCTCAATATGTTTCGTTCTCTCATGAAATGTGGGGTTGCTCGCAATAAAAATGGAGGCCTTATTGTCACAAAACATAGGAATAGGGCTAGAATAAGATATGTCAAACTCCTGAAGGAGACTCTGAACCCATAACAGTTCGCAAGCAGTATGAGCCATTGCTCGACATTCCACCTCTGCACTGGATCTAGCGACAACAGTTTGCTTTTTGCTTTGCCAGGTGACAAGGTTTCCACCCACAAATGTACAGTAGCCCGAAGTTGACTTCCGATCAGAACGACTTCCTGCATAGTCTGAATCCGAGAACCCGGATAGGTTGCAGTGGCCATGCTTTTTATACATCAAGCCTTTCCCTGGAGAACTTTTAAGATATCTCAGAAACCGACAGCATACAACATCCCCATGACATTGCCGGGGTTTGTCAAGATATCGACTGATGAATCCGACAACAATAGTAAGATCAACTCATGTGACAGTCAAATAAATAAGCTTGCCTACCAACCTCCTGAACTGGTGATGATCAACATAGGAAAGAGAGTTTGCATCATCCCAGTCCATGTTTGAATCAAGTGGAGTGTTAGCCGGTTTGCAACCTAGCATGCCAGTTTCCTGCAATAGATCAAGTACATATTTCCTCTGAGAAAGACACAGCCCTGCAGATAATCTGGAGACTTCAATGCCTAGGAAATATCGAAGTTTTTCGAGATCTTTAGTGACAAAATGCTTCTCTAAGTAAGTTTTAGTTTCCTGTATGCCCACCGTGTCACTGCCAGATAATATAATATCATCCACATAAACAATCAGAATCACAAGTCCGACTATTGTCTTGCGAATAAAGACTGAATGGTCAGAATGAGAACGACGAAAGCCAAAGGTGCCCAAAATTTGACTGAGCTTGTCAAACCAGGCTCGTGGACTTTGCTTGAGACCATAGATAGCCTTGTTCAGCTTACATACTTTGGAGGCAGACTCTCCCTGAGCAACAAATCCAGGTGGTTGCTCCATGTAGACTTCTTCCTGTAAGTCTCCATAAAGAAATGCATTTTTCACATCAAGCTGATAGAGTGACCAGTCTTTATTCACAGCTACAAAAATCAGAATGCGAACAAAGTTTAACCGCGTAACAGGAGAGAAAGTCTCAAAATAATCAACACCGTATGTCTGTGTGTAGCCCTTAGCAACAAGACGGGCTTTGAGACGTTCAATAGTTCCATCTGGCTGATATTTAATAGTAAAGATCCAACGACAACTCACTGTAGGGCAGGAAGAAGGGCGATCCACAAGCTCCCATGTCTTGCGATCACATAAAGCCTGCATTTCCTGGTCCATTGCCTTCTTCCATGCTGGAATAGCAAGAGCCTCTGTAGCATTTTTCGGAATACTAACAACAGATAGTGCAGAAGTAAAGCAGGCAAAGTTGTTATGTAGATTATCAGATGTGTAGAAATGACTGATAGGATGCTTAGTACAGGAGCGTACACCTTTCCGTAAGCTGATAGGAAGGTGCAGATCAGAAGTTACCTCAGTGTTTATTTGATCATCCGCAGACGCAGGAATTGGTTGAGGAGGGGCCATGGAAGGAGTGCTTGTCTTCGGTCGGCGTTTGTACACTTGCAGCGGACGTTCTTTAGGCTGGTCAGATACAGACAGATTTTCAACTATGTCCGGTAGAGGTGTTTGTGCCAACACATGAGGAGTTAGGCTTGCTCCATCCTCAGAAAAGAAGGGCATATGCTCAAAGAAGACGACATCCTCACCGACAAATCACTGTCTGAGTATCGGATCAAAACAATGATAGCCTTTTTGAGTTCGTGAATAACCCAAAAAAATGCACTTAGTAGACCGAGGGTCAAGTTTCGACATTCCTAGGTGCATATTCTTAACAAAACAGGTACACCCAAAAATGCGAGGTGGTATAGGAAACAAAGGTGCATCAGGAAACAAGATAGAGTAAGGGATGCGATTTTGTAAAATAGAAGAGGGCATGCGACAGTTAACCCCGCTGTGAAAAACGCTATTATTGCACATGCCTAGTGACTGCCTCAGGCCAGAAACGGTGAGGAACTTTGTAATAGATAAGAAGTGTGCGAGCAACCTCTAAGAGATGGCGATTTTTGCGTTTAACAGCACCGTTTTACTGAGTGTAGGGACACGTGGTTTGGTGTATGGTGCCATTATCAGAACAAAAAGAGGTGGCCGGCTTTTGCATAAACTCTAGGGCATTGTCAGTACGGAGAATTTTGATATTTTTATTGAATCGGGTTTTTATTTCAGAGAAGAAAATGCGGATATTGTCCAAAACAGTTTTCCGATCTTTGAGCAGAAAAAGCCAGGTAACACGGGAATAATCATCAATAAATGTCAAAAAATACTTAACACCAGTTTGACTCGGGACACTGCATGGTCCCCATATGTCGGAGTGAACAATATCAAACATATCTTTAGACCCAATATCATTCTTAGCAGGAAATACAGACCTCGTTTGTTTACTCAAAACATAGGTTTCACAAGAGAATTTATTTTCAGCTAAAGCAAGAAATAAAAGCTTCATCTTTGCAGCAGACGGATGACCCAGCCGGACGTGCCACTGAAGTCCTGAGACAGATGTAGATAAGAGAGCTGACGCCGCAGGTGGTCCATCCAAGTAGTAAAGTCCATCTGGTCCTTCATGGCCCGAACCAATCCTCGTCTTCGTGCGGAGATCCTTCAGAACACAACCAGAGGGATCAAATTTAATAGAGCACTGAAGTTGTTTGACAGTTTTACTGACAGATAGTAAATTAACAGGAAACTGAGGTATATATAAAATAGAGTGAAGATTCATCTTGCGAGATAACGGAACGGTGCCAATGCCATGTACATGTTTTTTGAGCCATTAGCAACGGTGACCGATGGAATATGTGAAGTTTTAGATAGGGCAGAAAATAAGTGGAGGTCGCCTGCCATGTGAACAAACGCTCCAGAATCAATACACCACTTTTGGTTACCAGCAGAGGGAGACGCCAACATCGCAGAGGAACCTCCCGCCGATCTCGAGGGTAGTTGAGTCATTCGCTCCTAGAAGAATTTCTCAAACTCAAAGCGAAGCCAATCAGTGGATGGAGGAGCAGCTGGTGGATTGGATGCAGGCTTTTGTAGTAGCTTCAGTGGAGGCCTGGTTTGCCTAGGCTGGCTTGACATGCTTGATCCAACACCTATCTTCAGTGTGATTGTCACGACCACACCAGTTGCAGTAGCGAGGACCAGTGGCTTGACCTCGTCCAGGAGCAGCAAAAGTGTCTCTTCCTCCAGAAGGTGGTGTACATCCTCCACGGCCGCGTCCACGACCGCGACCACGTCCAGAATCAGTAGTACGACCAACCAAGGTAGGATGCTTAATAGCTGGTGTAGAGGATACAGACGGTAGTCGCTGGACCCGTTTTAGAACATCGCGAAGAGTCGGTAGTGGATCACTTGACAATATTTGGTCAACCACACCTGAAAAAGAAGCAGAAAGTGCAGCCAGGAACTGAACCAGTTGGAGTTCATTGCGCTGCTTCTGAACTTCTTTGATGTCAGCAGTCAACGGGTGATAGATCTCATACTCGTTCCAGAGAGCAGAATACTGGTTGTAAAAATCCTCAATACACACATCTGAGGAGTACTCCTTGGCTAGGTTTTGAAAATTTCAAAAACCCTCTTCGGATTTTGCTGGTGTGAGTAGACATGAGACAGCTGGTCCTACATTGCTTTGGCATCATGAAGGCATAGGAGAGACTGACTAATGCGCGGCTCGGTGCTGTTGAGAAGCCATGACATAACGCCAGAGTCGTCTTTAGACCATTGGGCATAAGCCTGTTTGGTCTTGTTGTCAGCAATAGCATCCAGGAGGTGGATCAGAAGTAAGATGAGAGTATCGGCCTTGAGCCTTCACATATAGTACAAAGGACGCCGACCACAAATGGTAGTTTGATCCATCAAGCTTGACAGTGGTAACACATAGAGATCTAGGAGGCTCCACGGATGCCATACTGGGCATAGGCTGGCACTAGCAGGATGGTGGCGTAGCAGGCAACAACTAAATAACCCACGATGGGCAGCAACAGACAGTAAATAATGAACCCTCTATGGGGCAGTAGCAGCAGGGATCTGATGCATCAGATCAGAAGGACCCATTTTCGGGCAGAGTTAGATGAAAAGAACCTACGCCGTCAAGAGGAAATCAATAATCCTTCATGAGGCACAGGCAGAAAAAGAAGTGGAGACGTAGGGGACTCTCAACGTGAAAGAGATATGGCTGTCCGAAAGAGTAGATTACCCGCTAGGAGAAGAGAAAGGATGGGATGTGTGAAGAAAGAAAAAGATGGAGGCGGAGGTGGAGAGGGAGGGGCAGCAACCGATGGGTGGGGGGGGGTTGCTACAACGGCAGCAGGAAGGAGGGGCGGGCGGCGGGTGGTGGGTGGGGACAGGGGGCGGCGGTGGGTGGTGGAGGTGGAGGGGCGGCGGGTGGTGGTGGGGCAAGGCCGTGGCGGCGGCTGAGCAGGGCCGGCGGCACTGGGGGGAGAGGGGGGGGTGGCGACGTGGGGGGGGGACTTCAGGGCATGGGGAGAGGGTGGGAAGAAAAATCGGGGACCGGGCCTGCTCTTGATACCATATAGATAAACCAAGGCTTGTTTATTGAGTGAATAAAACAGTGTATAATGCAGTCTCTTATATAACAGAAGAGAATAGAGACTAAAGCAGAGGTGAGCAATATGGGACTAAACTACAGAAGTAAACAACATAAGTGAGGCACATGCTATGCACATGACACTCAACAAAACATAACAGAAAACAACATATCTCTATAGCATACATATATCTATAACTATTACTTACATATACATACATACATACATACATACACACACATATATGCATGTACATATACACACAAATATATGCACTCAAAAACTAAGTTGGAGTCTTAATCAGTATAATACGGGAAAAGAACGTATAGAATGCGAAAAAAACATTAAACATGATTATTTCGTGAATAATACGGGAATAAAATGTAATATTCGGGAATTGGGATTTATTCGGAAGTTTCATACGTCTAGGGATAAATTCACGTTTCAAACACGACTTTTTCAAAAAGTCGGAGTATATTGTGACTATGCCAACAGGTCATGGGGCCCTAAGAGCTATCTATCATCCATATAAGCAAAAGACCTCATGTTGCTCCTCTAGTTAACCAACAATGTGATCTCTATCCATATCTTGGGGTGCCAAGTGCGAGCACCATTAAACACCACCTGGTAGTGATGCCTCCAAAATGGACCAGACGATATGACTTGGGAGAATGTGCCTTAGCCAACCTAGGAAGGAAAAGGCTGATGCTCGCTTCTAGTAATTGTCCAACCTTTAAGATAGGGACCTTGAGGGACTCACAACTTGATCATCATTCTAGAGGCCGTCGACTTGACTCTAAAGGAAGGTTGCCAAGTCGTTGGAAGAGAAAAGGTGTGCGGTTGACTCAAATGAGGGGTTGGTGCATCCAACAAAACGAGAGGCCTGTGGAATCATACAACGCCTAATTGTGTCATCCGGTGGGATGGTCCTCTTAATTAGCTTCCAAAGGATCCTGTTGGCGTGGGGTAATGAATCATTAGACTAGATCCATTTTTTATTCAAGACCGACTCTTGTAGCCTATTGTTGAACATACTCCTCATGTGCTTGAGAGAAAACATCAAAAAGTCCAAATTCACCCAAGTCTGTCTTTTAGATCCGTCCCTAGCTTCCATAAGAAATCCACCATAATGTTATTCATCTTCTTCATCCCCAATAGGCGATACCAGAAATCTTAATGCCAAAAGGGAATAGATGAAAACGTATTCACCAACACAATGCAACCTGCAGATGACAACAATCTTGCTCTCCACTTTGCAATTTTTTAGCGCAAGCACAACCATGGTTTTGAAAAACCTACCTTACGACTCTCGAGGCTCACGGCTCGACGCGAGGCTATCCTATTTGTGCCCTAAAGCTTACGCCTCAGTGTCTTCGACTGAGGCGTACACCTTAAAATGTCTGAGGCTCGCCTCAAAGCGTTGAGGCTTTTAGGTTTAGCTGAGGCACACACGTCTAAGCTCTGAGGCTTTGAGGCTTAGCTGAGGCGCACACCTGGGGTTTTGGATGATAATGTCTTATGTCAATGACCAACCGTTCTACTTATAAGATTATTATAAACACTTTCTTCAAAGGTTTTCAATTTAGAGCTGTAGTAGTTAATTATTTTTATCTTATCAATGAAATTTAATTATCATTCTCCGAGTGAGATCTTTCAATCTTCAGTGTTAAATTTGTCTTTTTGTTTCCTACCTTTTTATTTATTATGTCACTGAATTTCATCTCATTGTTAACTAATTTTGCTTCCTTGTCCCTACTAATTCCAAGTTCTATTCCCCCTTTTGTTTTTGTCCAATTACATATTGTGATCAAATAGTACAATTGTTAATAACTCATTATGTGCTACATATTTATATTTGTGGTGGTTTTAAATCCCTATTTATCCTTATAAAGTTACATATCCATAAAGTTTTGTTTTTGTTTAGCTTGTATATATACATACTTATGTTATACACATATATTTTATATATATACACATTTACACATGTATATATGTGTATACATACATACATATATATATATATATATATATATATATATATATATATATATATATATATATATATAAAACACCTACGTCGTCTCCTAGGGTTCGGGCGACAGCCCGTGCGACCCTGGCGATCGCGTCGCCAACGCCGCCGATCACTCCGATCGGTGGTGTCCACCTTCTCGCACACCCCACCGCCACCGCAAACAACCCTTCCCTGACCATGTCTGGGCAAGAAACACCACTTGAGGCTGGTGCGGAGACCGAGAACCAAGGCGGCAGTAGAGCCGCCGACAGGCGAGGAACGAAGAAGACGTGGACCCAGGTCCTGAAGCAACCCTCACCGGCGGCCGAGGAGGACCTGGTGTTCGCTAGTCCGTGGGTTGTCGACGGCTCGATCCATGTTGACTTGGAGATTGAGGAGTTTGACAGGATGAAGAACATTTGGGAACACACAGTTCTCATGTACACCCTAGGCAAGAGGCCATACTACCCCCATCTGTTGGCGTGGATTTGCCGGACATGGAGACCCAAGGGGTCGTTTGAGTTGATCTCGAAGGAGGACGACATCTTCCTAGTCCAGTTTGCGACGACGGCTGATAAGAAGAATACGCTGGACATGGGCCCAAGGTTCTTCGATGCTTAGTTGGATGTTGTGAAGGATTACTCCTATGGCGACGAGATGAAGAAAGATCCGTTCTCCATCCCGACATGGATCACGCTCCACTCTATAGGGCGCTCCTGGACGAGGAAGGCAGCCGACACCATCGCGGCGGGAGTGGGGAGGGTGCTGCACATCGACAATCGTTCACTTGAAGGTGATAACGCGAGGGTCATCATCGAGCTTCAGGCGGATGGCAAGGAACATGAGTCGGGTTGGCTGAACGTTGGCGGGAAGGAGCCGATCCCAGTCCGCATTAGCTACGACCTCATCCCTCCAAGGTGCTCAAGATGCTGTGCCTTTGGCCACGGAGACAACCAATGCAGGAAGGGGGAACGGGCGGAGGTGGAGAATGAGAAGCAAGTATGGCGGGTCAAACCCCAACAGTGGGCTGAGGAAGCTACGGCTGCGAGCAATGGACGGGGTCATGCTGTTGCTGTTGAAGGCACGCCGGTCACGAGCAGCGGGGGAGGACCTTCTACTACTGCTGATATTGTCCAGTGCAAAACTCGGGAAGAGCAGGTCGCAAAGGAGAACGAAGAAGGTTCCAACCCAATTGGCAAAGAGGACAAGGGGCCCAATACTGCAGCAAAGAATCATGACGGAGGAGCTGAAGGTGGTTTCACCCCTGCATCAAATAGACCAGGGCCTCGGCGAGCAGGTGTCCCAAAATCCCAAGATGTAGGGACAATTCTTGACACCACGAATAGCTTTGGGGCACTATCAGACTCGGACAAAGAAGGAGAGATTGTAAAGGATAAAGGAGCAAAAAAGAAGGACAAATAGAAGGAGCCAAATAGGCGAACCGGGTCTACAAAAAATCCTTGATATGTCTATGCTTCTCTGGAATATTAAAGGAGGGTGTGACATGAATAAGAAGGAGGTTCGTGAGTGGATTACTACTAGTGACCACTCGTTAGTTGCCTTGGTGGAAACGAAAATAAAGACTCAAAACAACAATAGTATTAAGTATCTCTTCCCGCAAGGATGGAACCACGTGTCTAATGTGGAGTGTGGTGATGTTGCCAGAGTTTGTGTGGCGTGGAAGCCTAATGCTCGGCAGGTGTCAGTAATACATATGTCAGATCAAC